>RJWT010036048.1:0-13340 GCA_004365215.1 Cuniculus paca | reverse complement strand
TGACTTGCCTCTGACGCCTGCATTTTATTAAAAGTACAAGTTCAAAGCATGTAAACTTTAGAACTGTCTCACTCAATTCTCTCACTATTCCTGCCACTTTTATATAAGGTCTCACTAGTGTGTGTGTGTGTGTGTGTGTGTGTGTGTGTGTGTGGTGCTGAGGCACAGACCCCCAGGGGCACTCTACCACTGAGTTATAACCCCAGCCCTTTGTGTTCTTTTTATTTTGAGACAGGGTCTCACCACATTGCCCAGTCTGGGCTTGAACTTGCAATCCCTGCCTCAACTTTCCTCAGTGCTATAGGCATGCACTATCACACCCAGTTCATTTCATTCTTAATTGGTGAAGGGAAGGTGGTTCCAATCATTTCTTTTATATATATATAAAATCTTCTATTGAAATCTAAACATTTTATTTGATGAAACTCTGGATCTTATTTATTTATTTGCACTATGGAACAAACTCACGACCTCACATAGGCAAGAGCTTGGGACGCTGAGCTAAAACTCCAGCATACATTTCTTTAGTTTAAGTTTTGACCTCGCAGCATCCCTGTTAAGCAGAAGAGTATTGTTTTTTTTCCTCTTAACTAATCAGAGAATTTTAGTTGAGAGGATTCAAATCTAAATCTTCTGAGGTCATATTCAAGGTCCTTGAACATTACAATTAGATTAGCAATCTCTTTCTGATTTGAAAACACAGACGATGGATATTTTTAAATCTAACTCTTTGCTTAGGATTTCGTTGTTTTGTGTGTTGTTGGTTTTTTTTTAATTGTGTTTGCCTTTTTTCCCTCTTGGATCTTCTCTTGAAACTTTCTTTCCGCCTAGATGAGCTTTTACTCCCTTATGACTGTACAGCTTGCTGTGGATAAAGATGTGCTGAAACCCCAGCCCTGGTAGATAGCATTGAGGCTGCTCCTGCTCTCAAGAGTCTATGTCACACAGGGAAGATGAGGTGTCATAAGCACCTTCACTGCAAAGTGTGGAGGTGCCACAGAAGAGTAACCAAGTTCATGGGAAATTTGAATTTGTAGAGAGTGTGACTAGTTTTAAGAATGCTCTAAGTTAGATGGCTTTTTGTAGAACAAGAACAGTGAAACGGTTTTATTGAGACTGATTGTCAGTTGGAACATCTTGAGTTCCTGCTTCCTCTGCACTCTGCTCTGCATAGTATTACCCCCCATGAAGCTTCTTGGAAGAGGGGAGCCATTTCTTATCACTGATATCTCAAGTCAAAAGTCACCTCAAATGTCCAAGCTTTTCCTCAAAGTTTAAATGCATGTATACGCACCAAGGAACTCATTCCCTTTTTCACTTTCATCATAGCCCTTATCATAACCTAACAAGATATTTGATTTGTACTTTCCATTCTTCTTTTTTTTTTTTTTTTTTTTTTGTGGTACCAGGGATTGAACTCACGACCTTGTGCTTGCTAGGCAGGCACTTAGGCCGCTGAGCTAGTTCCCTAGCCCTTGTACTTTCCATTCTTAGCCTTAGTTTGAAGTTGACACCTGTTATGGTTTGTATTAGGTCATGGGTGGGGCTTTTCAAAGGTGTCTGGATGGTGTGTGATGCTGGGGTAAAGGGTATGTGATTACTAAATTAGTCCACTCATTGGTTTAGCACAGTTCTGGTGTGGATAATGAAAGATCCCACTCTGGGTGTGAATGATGCCACCCAAAAGGCAGGTAGCATGGAAGGAATAAAAAGGGGAAGCAGGCTGTTACTGCAGCTGCAGCTTGCTGCTTTAGTGTCTCTTGCCTGCTTTCCATGGACTATTGTTCCTCTGTGATGCTGCCCTGCCTTGGAGCCAGGAAAGTATGAACTGAAATCTCTACAAACTATGAGCTGAAATAAACTATGAGCTCCTTTAACTTTGGGTGTTGGATATTTTGTCTCAGCAATGAGAAAAGTAATTAAAACAACACTAGACCACTAATCAAATGATTGTCACACAATATAAAACAATGAAGAAGGGAGAAAACAATCCAAACTAACCTTGATAAAACTTTGTTTATAAAAAGTACACATTTCATCATTTTTATCCTCAAAAATGCTCTGATAAAATGAACAGTCTTCTTTTTTGAGGTAGTTATTTGACCTACACTAAAAAAAAATGACAGTGTAGAAAAGACAGGTTATAGTCATACGGTCATGGCAGACACTGTTCGGATTTTTTCCAACACGATAGAAAAATTTCAATTTCAAGATGCTATAAAAATTGAACATAAATGAATACCAGTGTATATTGTCCTACTCCAAATGGATCTTTCCTCCACACTGAAACCAGATGCTCTAATATAAATTGGAAGAGTTAATCTTACATAGTTGGTAAAAGGAGTGAAATTCTTTAATTTAGCATCTCAACTTCTGATATTGAAAGGATCTTCCAATTCGATGGTTATGTGCAATCGTACACACTCTGCTTGGGTATAAAATTAAGCCATTCATGCAACAAATAATTATAGATTCCTTTATTTTCAGGCACTGCATTATACTCCTGGTGACTCAATAGTGAGTAAAGCAAAGACCCTGCCCTTGTGGAGTTCTCTATTAATGAGAAAGACATTAATCAGACAAACTACAAAAGTTACCTGATATAAAAGGAAGCATACCATGTTCTATGTCTGCATAAGAAAAGGAAGCTTCTCTGGACTGAGTTTGGGAAAGGGTTCTCAAAGGAAACATTTTGAGTTAAATGCTCAATTGTTGACTAGGGGAAGATGAGAATGTATAGAGGAGAAAGAGAATATAAGTATTTCAGAGAGTAAAAATAGATACAGAAGAGTCAGGTATACTGCACAGTATTTCCCTTTGCAGCTTTAGCAAAACATCTTTTGGAGCACTGCATTGACTTTTGTTGCCAATTAGCTAAATATATTTAGTTTATGATTACGTATTAAACTATATTTCTAAGTATTTGTGTGTCATAAAACATGAAAATGCGTTTCATTACTTAGATACTAGTAAAATCAACAATAGGAAATGAGCTCATGGTGTACTAATTTATGCCAAAATTTCAAATTTGTTCTAAGCTAATTTGGTTATTCCAATCTAAGGAACAGAATATCATGAAACAAAGAAGTTGAGGAGCACACAAAGTCATATATTTGAATCAACTTAAATATTGCTAACCAGAGTCTGTTTCCATGAGCTAATTGCTTTTGAAAATCTCAGTGAAGACTTTCAGTTCTCTCAAATTTTCATCTGAATTGGGCATTCTTTTAGGGACAAAGGGAGACAGGTTAACCAAAGTCACAATTTATTAGCCCACTTTTCAAATATGCTTACTAGAATCTGGCTTACTGTACATTTCTCACTTTTGGTGACTTGCCAAATTGATAATGGAAAATAAATGGTTTGATCATTCTGTCACCTTCAACAGTTGTAAATCAAGATGGCCAGCCTCTCATAGAAGGAAAGCTTAAAGAGAAGCAAGTCAGGTGGAAGTTCATCAAAAGGTGGAAAACTCGTTATTTTACACTGGCTGGAAATCAACTTCTGTTTCAAAAAGGAAAATCTGTAAGTTCTTCTGTTCTTTTTTATACTTGTATGTTTTTTTAAGGTCTTGATCTTACCAACTAGCTAGACATTTTCTCTTGATTTAAAACTCTGGTAATTTTTTCCTTCTTTATTTCATAATTTCATAATAGTATTTTGTTATAAATATCCCTTTGTTTACTCTGTTAAGTCCTCTATCAGTTGGTTTACCTTCCCTCTTCAGTTTATTATGAAAATATTTTTAGTTGATTTAAATTTTAGAAGCTGGACTTTAGAACATCTATTTTGTGGTCTCAACTCTAATATCATGTTTTTGTTTTCTTAGGGACCACCTACTTAAACTTTTGGTTTATAATATTGACTTTGATTTAAAAAATAAGTATAGGTTATATTTGGAGGTGGAAACCCAAGGAAGTGGGAATAGTACACAGAGGAAAGGAATGAAGGCTGATTTATTTTAAGTTCTTTTTGTAGTCAACAAAGTTCAACTTAGTTAGGGAAAGATATTATTATCTTTCATTCATTTGGCATTCAGCTAATGAGTAGAATAAAATTATACTAGAATTAATCAGTATTAATTTAATTTCCAATCTGAACTAAAATGCTCAGTAAATATCTAGATTCTGAATTTTCCGTGGAATTCCTCTGAAACAACATTCTATTCCAACCAATAGTGCAAAGTTATCCCTTTTCATTCTTTTCAAAATAGTTTTTATTATTAAATTCTACTCATTCAGGATCAGGGGGAACAAGATCTTGAACCACTTCTTGGATATTTTGATATACAATCATAATAACTAGTATTTATTCAATGTTTATTATATGCCACCCTGGATTGCCCCCAAACAATTCTAAGATCAGTCCTATGAGGCTGGTATTATTATTGTAGGATGCCATTTTACGGATGAGAAATCTGAGGCTCAAAGAGTTTAATCAGCTTGTCACAATAGAGCACCAATAAATAGAGGAAAGGAAACTATGGAGTAGAGCTCAGGCAACGTGATACTGTAGCGTGTTCCTAAATGAGTATACTCCACTACTTACATGTCCATTTGAAATACAGAGCCAGTGGTAAACTATATTAGTTAGCAATCTCCAGAGAAACAGAGCCAATGGGATATATATAGAGAGAGATAGAAGGGATTATTATAGGAATTAACTCATGCAATAACAGAGTGAGAAGTTCCACAATATGCCATCGGCAACCTGGAGGCTAGGAAAACTGATGGTATAATTCAATCCAATTCCTGAGTAGCTGAAAATCAAGAGAGTCAGTGGTGTACTTCCCACTCTGGCCAAAAACCTAGAATTAGGGATGGGAGTAGAAGAGAGACCAGTATAAATTCTAGAGTCCAAAGGCCCAGGGACCAGAAGATCTGATGTTAAGGCTGTGAGGAAAGATGTATCAGCCAAGTAGAGGAAGCAAACTTACCCTTCCTCTGCCTTTCCTCTGTCCTACCCAAGCCCCCAGTGGACTAGATGGTGCCCACCCACACTGGCAAGAATGAATCTTCTTTATTCAGTCCACAGATTCAAATGTTAATCTCTTTTGGAAATACCCCTCTGAACACATTCAGAAATGAAATTTTAACAGCTATCTGGGCACCTGCTAGCCCAGTCAAGGTGACAGATTAAACTTAACCGCCATATAAACCAAACTGCAATTAATTAAGGAAAGGTGTTAAATTATTAAAAGTTACAGTTTACTCTGGACATATTACCATGATTTAGCATTCTCAACTTACCTGAACTATGGCAACATCTGAGCAGAACTTTAATTAATAAAACTTTAGTATAACTTTTTAAGTGAAACAGTATTTTTGTGACATTTTGAACTCATGTGGCTTTCTTCATGTGTATTTTACCATAGAGATGGGCTTTTCTGTGGCAGAAAGTCTTTTGAAATGAAAGTATAATAAATGTTTAATTGAAACAATTATTAAAGATTTAAAGAAATATTTTTGACATAAGTTCACATGGAAGCATTTTTTAAATATTTAAATCAACTATTTTAATTTCTTGTATTTATTCAAGAAGTCAGGAATGAAAGTGAAGTTGTAATGATTTTTCATATCCCTTAAGACAAAACAGAGTTTGTCTATAAGAATATTTTCCAGAACTCAAATAATACTCTGTATGCTTCTTAATTCAGGGCTTTTAAGTAAAGTTTGAAGAATATGCTAGTTTAAAATTAACTGACTTATTTGAATCTTTTTCAGGGAATAATAGTTTGGCATGCAGAAATCTGACAGATTTTGACTCAAATATTGGAAAATAATATACTTTGAGGTCTACAGCAAAATACCTCAAACCTTCAGGGGCACAATAACCAGTTAGCGGTCAGCAGTCCTACTGAAATTTCTTTTAAATGAGAGAAATACACATGTTTAAGTGAAAACTGTGGTTGAAAGACTATAGTACAATTTTTTACTTTTGCATTCCTAAGATCTCGATCTCTGCAGTATCCTTGATTTTCTGTCTGTTCCTATCTTAGTGGATTCACTGTTCCTCTTTAGATTTCTGTGGCAACTTTTTATTTGTTTCTTAGTTCCACTATGTATTCACTTCTATACTATAAATTAATTCAAAGAAATACAGGTTTTCTTTACTGTCCAATACTTAATATGAAACAAAGGTTGATAAAGTCCTATCTAGTGTAGATATCTTCAACTTTTATCCTATATCCCTTAAAAGAATTTTGAGAAATCCATCCAATACCCTACAGCATTTTAAGTTGCATCAACACCTTTATTGTAAGTTTGAACAGTTGCACAAACAGTAATTTCTTTTAAATCATAAATATTAATACTTTAAAATAAAAAGATGAAATCTACTCTTTAGCAGTAATTGGAATAAAACACTGTAGCACTTTTCTACATCTATCATGTTTTTTAAAAATTAACTGTTCTTTAATAGAAATAGTTTTTTCTTGAAATCATATTTCTATCTGTCTCTCCACATTATTTTAATTGCCCAACTATTTTTCATTGTAATAAAAACATTCATATAAATTGAAATTTGTTTTATCTTCTTGTGATCATCAGTCCCTAAGTATTAAGAATTTTCTGACTGTGGTATCTTTTTAAATGACTATACAATTCATACAAATCCATTAGTATAATAGCAAATTTAATAAATAATTATTAAATATTAAAAAGGGAAATAGTATAGCTTAATGAAATGGGTAGAGAGTAATTAAATTGCCTCGGTTGATGGATACTTCCCTGACATCAGTGTGTTGAATTCTTGTTTGCTTGTTTGCTGCTTTTAAGAGCCAGACAATGCACCATAAGAAGTCTGGGATGGGTAAGAAGGATGCCTTTTCACTGCAAAGTAAAAGAGTAGTTGTAAAAAGGAATGTGGGAAAGAATAATTGGCAAGATTCTCGATCACGGTTGCATTCTCTAGTAGACAAAATGTGTTCAAGGACTTTAAAAACCTACAATTACTTTAGAGAAGTATTTAATTACCTTAGAACCATCAACACTAGCCTACAGTGATGACCCCACTGTTGCAGAGGTCCTTAAACCTCTGTTTTTATAAAAGATAAACATAACATCATTAAATATTCTTTCACAATGTATTTATAGACAAAGTGTTCTTCCAAAACTATAGGGATTTCAAAAAAGTTTCATCTACTCAAACACTGCAACCCTGTTTATTCAATTAAAGGCATGGCAAATCCTTTCTCAGAAATAGCACAAAGGAAAAGCCAATGTTGTTCTTCCTATACTATTAGGACTTCTGAGTTAATAGTACTCCAAATTGTACTGCTGTCTTTTGCTCTATTAATACAGAGTTAATATCAACAGAAAATCAAAAAAAGTATGAATTAAGCAGTTTTCCAGTCCATTAATAATAACTTTTTATAAAATTAGTAACTTGTATCAATTTACAATACTATAACAAAGCTCATGTCTTACTCCTTTAGTTGTTCTAATGACTCTTGACCCTTAGTACCCAGAATAACCAAAGATCTTGAGTCATAGGAAGTAAAATGATCTGGCTGTCTTGGGAAATTTCCCAGTGGCCAGAGACCTAGAGCCAGCTCATGTTTTTTCCTTCCCATGCATTTCAGAAAGATGATCCTGATGAATCTCCAATAGAACTCAGCAAAGTACAGAGTGTCAAAGTGGTGGCCAAGAAACGCAGGGACCGCTCACTCCCTCGGGCTTTTGAAATCTTCACAGACAATAAAACCTACGTTTTCAAGGCCAAAGATGAGAAGAATGCAGAAGAATGGCTGCAGTGCATCAACGTGGCAGTTGCTCAGGCAAAAGAGAGGGAAAGTAGAGAAGTGACCACATATCTGTAGGGATGTGCACGCTGGCTTCATGTGATTATGCACCACAGGCATTGCCAATATCAAAAAGAGAACAATCCTCAAGCCATACTGTTTCCCACTAAATACCAGTGGAATCATCTCTAAGAAGAAGAGCTTAAGACAGCAGGCTTCTCTATAGAGCTCATCCCCTAACAGTTGTCTGACACATACAAGGAAGAAGAGCTAGAGTATGCCCTCAGAGGGGATGGGCCAGGCATGGAAGTTGAGAATGAAGGAACTTCTGTAGCTATGTCATGTAAAATTGTAAGGAAACAATGTTAAGGGATGCCCGAACTACCGATTCTGAGAAAGGATTGTTATTTCTGATAAAAATCAGTCTGTGAAGGGTATTTTTAAAAACACCTAGCTGGAAAACTTTAATGTACAATGAAGAAAAGCACTTACTTCCAGTTATAACATTCATACTCCCAATACAAATGGCACTAACATGTGGTAAAATGGTTCTCAAATTCAACCAGTTATATAATTAAATGTCTGTCTTCATAGCTATGTATTTAATTATTCCTTTTAGGTTCCTATAATCTAAAGTTTAGATTGCTTGATATATGTCTTACCCAAAACAATAAGTGTAAGATAGGCTAAGCATAGAAAGCAATTTTTTTCATCTTTCAAATATATGTCATTTCCATTAAATGTGAAGACTTCAAAGTAAAGTTCTATACTTTTCTTCTTTGTATTTAACTTTGCATTATGTACAAATTACATATTTGGGGCCCGGGGAGTTAGCTCAGTGATGTAAGCGCCTGCCTGGCAAGCACGAGGTCATGAGTTCAATCCCTGGTACCACGAAGAAAAAGTTACATTTTTGCATATGTATATTTTAAAGCTATTAAAGGCAGAAGGCAGAATTCTAAGATGACTTCCAGCAACTCATTCTCTGGTACAGTGCTCCATCACTCGAGTACCAGTGAGACTTGAAACTTGCTTCTAACCAAGAGAATCCAATAAACACAATGGGAAAGTCTCTCCCATTATTGTGTTACATCACGGTAAAAGGCAGTTAAGGTTCTCAATCAGCTTGATTTGAGTAAATCAAAGAGATAATGTCTGAAGAGGCCTGAATTAATCAAGTAAGTTCTTTGAAAGAGAGTAAGCAAGTCAGAATCACTCCTATTGTCTTTAAAAAGTCATCTTTTTTTAAAGAGAATCAAACCAAGCAAAATAAAACAGAATAAAGCCAATCAAAACAAAACAGTGCAAGTGACACAGGATTTCAAAATGAGATAATAGGAAATCAACAATGGCTATTGTACTGCCTTTTATTATCTTCAAAATAGCTGTCCATATCATTAGACCTAGTAAAGTCAAACAAAACAGAACAGAATGCTCACTTCAGCAGCACATATACTAAAATTGGAATGATACAAAGAAGATTAGCATGGTCCCTGCACAAGGATAATGAACAAACAGAACAGAATAGAAACAATAAAAACAAAACAATGAATGCAATACAGGACTTCAAACAAGACAATAGTAACTCCAAGATGGCTTCCATGATATATCTTATTATCTTTGAGATAGCTGCTCATGCCATCAGATATAATAAAATCAAACAAGACAAAACAGAATAAAACCAAACCAAACAAAACAATGAAAATAACACAGGACTTTAAAACAAGATAATAGGGAATTAACAAGGCTACGACCTTCAGAAGGAGGTTCCCCATAGATGGCATATTGCATAATGTCATCCTTTAAACAGATGATCACATGCCAGCTTGAAGCCTGCAAAGTCAATGAAACACTACATGCATTAAGCTGTATTTTACTTCAATAGCTATTACCTCGGCCTGTGTTTCTCCAGATCAGCCAGTCGCTCATGGTGGGTGGGTGGATAGGTGAGGGATTGGTTCTTATTGTCTCCCAGCCCATGCACCAGAAGGAGCTAGTGTCTGGCTCTCCTGTCCATGGCCTGCACACAGTGCCAACTCACAGGAAGTGGCTGGCTTCTTGTTCTCCTCCCTGCAGCCCACAGATGGTGCCAACTCAAAGGAAAGGGCTGGCATCTGGTTCTCCTCCCCATGGCCCACACATGGCACTGACTCACAGAAAGTGGCTGGCTTCTTATTTGCCTCCCTGTGGCCCATGAATGGTGCTGCAAAAAGTCATCTTTGACAAAGGTGCCAAACACATTCACTGGAAGAAAGACTGGCTCTTTAATAAATGGTGCTGGAAAAACTGGCTTTGCACATGGCAAAGATTAAAATTGAACCCATATCTTTCACCATTCACTAAATTAAATTTGAAATTAATCAAAGACCTAAATATTAAAACAGAAACATTATATCTACTGGAACATAGAATAGGGAAAACTCTTGAAGATATTGGTGTAGGCAAAGACTTTATGAATAAAACCCTGAATGCACAGGAACTATCACAAAAAATCAATGACTGGGACTTCATCTTACTAAAAATCTTTTGCACAGCAAGAGAAACCACCAACAGAGTGAAGAGATAACCACAAGGTGGGAAGAAATGTTTTCCAGCTGTTCCTCAAAGAATTACTATTGAGAATGTAAGATGAAAAAAATTAGACCTTCCAAATTTAAAGATCCAATCCAAAAATTACGTACTTTTCAGATGAATAAATACAAAAAGCAAATAAATTTATGAAAAAATGTTCGACATCACTGGTCATTCAAGAAATGCAAATTAAAGCAACACTGAGATTCCATCTCACCCTGGAAAGAATGGCAATTATCAAGAAATAAACCAATAACAGATGCTGGAGGGGCTGTAGGGAAAAAGGAACCCTTCTCCACTATTGGTGGGAGTATAGGTTGGTGCAACCACTGTGGAAATCAGCGTGGAGATTCCTCAAATAAGTAAAATTGGAAGTTCCATTTGACCCAGCTACTCCCCTTCTGGGTATTTTCCCAGAAGAATTAAAAACATCATACCATGGTGATATATGTGTACACATTTATAGCTACAAAATTTGTAATAGCTAAATCTTGGAAACAACTCAGATATATATCGACCAAGGAATATATTTTTAAAATGTGGTCTTTTTATACAATGGAGTACTACTAAGTCATAAAGAAGGATAAACTTTTATAGGTAAATGAATGCAACTCGAGATCATACTTACACGTGAAATAAAGCAGGCTCATGTTTATAAACATCATATTGTCTCTCTAGTGTGAGAAGCTGAAACAGTAAATAAGATCCAAAATGTACAATAGATTTTATAAAATAGAAACTGTTTAAAAGAGAAACTGAGATGAGGGAAAAGAATAGAAGGACAGGAAAAGCAAAACTATATATATATATATATGATAGTTAAGATGTTATAATACTAATTTCTCATAGTTCTTTGAAAAGTCTGTGCTAATATTGTTTGGACAATTAAATGCCTATATCTTGTACTCTGAGTAACTAATTCAAAGATAATGATACGTAATCTTTGTAATGTATTAACCATTGTTACTTTCCTATTGTTTTGAAACTGTTTTATTTTTTCTCTGTAAAATAAAATTTAAAAACAGAAAAAGAAAAGTCATACTGCCCTAAGTTCTACAGCTGCGAGGAAATGTATTTTGCCAGCAATCACGTGATCTTAGAAGATGACTTCAAGCCTCAGAGAGGAGCCTCTCCTCAGCCACCATCTTCACTGCAGCTTTGTGGAACCCTGAGCAGAGCTCTCAACTAAACCATGCCTGAACTCTGCAGAAACTTTGAGATCATATGTTGCTTTAATCAGCTAAATTTGTGTAATTTGATTTCATTGATAACTAATATAAAAGCTCACTTGCAATATATAGAAGAAATAAATTTCCCTTCTGTCTTGTTTAATTTTTCTCTCATTGTTGAGACAAAATACCTGATGCCAAAAATTAGGAAAGGAAAGGTTTATTTAGCTTACAGTTTTTGGAAGTTTCAGTCCATACTCAGCTGGCTCCAACGCAGGGTGGTGTGGCTGAGGGGCAGCTGTTTATGGCAGCTGCAAGTGGCAAGAGTGAACACAGTAAAAAGGGGAAAGCAGGCCACCTTACCTCCCCTATATTGTATGCTGGCTCCCTGCTCCTGGGCAGGTACAGCATTCACACCACCAATTCCAGCACTAGACAATGAACCAATCACAAATGCTAGACTCAGCCACTTCCATGACTATGTGAGGCTTGGGGGGCCACCCAGATACAAACCATAACACCTTGAAATTTATTTATTTTGCAGTCCAGTGTAGAAGTCTTGGAAAAAAATAGAGTCAGTACCCTGACTCTTCTGCTAATTCACTGGGAAAGGAATTATAAAAGGAGTCATGGTTGAGGAAAAAATCTTAATTCAACTTTAAGATGTAAAGTTTGAGGGTATTTTGAGTCACAGTAATTGTTACACATTGTAAATAGAATTCTGAAAGCAAAATTTGAGTACAATGGGTATATAAGTACTTGTGCAAGATGTAGAATTAGATTAAATTACCCAGGAAGAGTAAGGAACTAAAGAATTGATAAGGACCTATTGGAACATCAGCATTAAGCAAAGTCATGATAGACTAGCTGATTAGTGTTCAGAGATGACACAACCTGGACATATGAGGTCACAAAATCCAAATTCATAAGGATTTCCAGGAAAAAGGGAAAGGTCAACAATTTGTAATGCTTCACTTTCACAATTAGGAAGAACTGATGTCATTAATAAGAACCATTTCACTGGAGTGATGGAGTAAAAGTCAAATTTCAGTGCAATGAAGAATCAATGGGAGGATAAGGAATTTGAAGCAATAATTGACTACTCTTCCCAAAAAATGGGACTAAGACAAAAGGGTGAAGAAAGTGATGTGTTTTCTTGTTTGTTTTTAAGATGGATAGTCTTAAGAAGAGAAAAAGGAGGGGGTATACCTGTTTGAGCAAAGCTTGCTGACATAATAGAAAAAGATTAAATCTTCTGTGTTTGGCAGCAATTGATGTAGCACCTACTAAGCAATGGGTATCAAACATGCCATGCAGCATCAAAAATAAAAAGACATTTCTCTTCAAGGAGTTTAATGTGTAATGGAGGAGAGACACATGTACAACAAAAATGAAAATGCAGAAGAAAAAAGTTAATGTGGCAGTTCCTTAAACTGTAATTGAAATTGACTATAAACTCCAAATGGGCTCCTTTCTCGTTTCACAGAGGTGTGGGAGAACGAGTTAGTCTTAAAGAACTAGTAGGCCCACTGTGGACAAACAAAGAGCAAATGATCAGGAGAGAGAACTGGACTACAAATATAAAAGAGGGAGACGGTGCACAGTTCATTTGCAAAATGGTGAGTATTCAAGATGGTGAGGCACCATCAAAAGCTTTTAAGCAAATTTATATTTTGAAAGATAACCTTGATAGTGGTGTAGAGAATGGATTGTATGAACATCAAAAGTTGTAGCAGAGTGATCATTTGAGAGGTTCCTCTAAGGTGGGGAGGACCTGGACTGATGTAGTAGCAGAAGTGAGAGAGAAAAACATGGCATGGTTTGGATATAGGTTGAATGTATCCCCTAATGGTTTGTAT
>RJWT010036047.1:0-13348 GCA_004365215.1 Cuniculus paca | reverse complement strand
TAATATTGTTCACATGTTTATTGCCACAATGAGCAAAATGTCTTGGGATTTTTGATTCTTACACATTCTTCACCAATTTTTGCATTATCATTTGCTTTATTTTCTTCCTTGTCAAAGAGATACTTTAAATATAATGAACCTGTATTTAACAATACTTTTCCGGTATTTCTTTTTTCTTTTTTTTTGCGGCACCGGGGATTGAACTCACGACCTTGTGCTTGCCGGGCAGGCGCTTAGACCGCTGAGCTAGATCCCCGACCCTGGTGTTTTTGAGACAGGGTCTCATTATGCCGTTCAGGCTGGTCTTGAGCTCACTTTGTAGCCCAGGCTGGTCTCGAACTCACAACAATCCACCTGTCTCAGCCTCCCGAGTGCTGGGATTACAGGTGTGAGCCACCATGCCCGGCTTCCTGTATTTCTTATGGTGTGCATTAAAAGGAGTTTTAAGAGATAAATTTAGAGCAATAAACACCTACATCAAAACAAATAAGGGTTTCAAATAAACAAGTTAATATTCATGCTTGTTCCTGTAGTCAAGTTTCCAAAATTGAGCATCTAGGAAGAGTTTTCTACAGGCTTTTTTTGTTTTTGTTTTTTTTTTTTTGCATCACCGGGAACTGAACTCATGACCTCACGCTTGCTAGGCAGGTGCTTAGGCCACTGAGCTAGATCCCCAGCCTTTTTCTACAGGTTTTGAAGTTCTGTGTCACAACTTGATAGAAAACTAGACCGATAACCACAAAAAAATGATTTCAGGAGACCAAGAGTTTCCGGATGATCTAACAAAATAGTTGTATACAAATGTGCAAATAAACTTTAAAAATAAATACTTCAGAGTAAATATCTCGATAATATGTGATACTGAAACACAAAACCTTGTGATGCTAATCATAATTGTTATAATATTAGTCAAAAGTACAATATTAAAACTAGTCAATTTAAGGTAATAATCACTAATCTGTTGACAAAAACACTGAATATTGTCTAGTTGATTGTTGGACTAAATAGCAAGTGTTTTTACTGAACATATGTGTTCTTGGGGGCATAGAAGGAGAAACCGTAGAGGGCATGCTGTGGAGTTGTGTGTTCCTTGTGTTTGACTGGCTACTGTTAATCCAAGTATTATTTAGTCCTTAAGAAGCTTACAGGGTGAAGTATAATCACACAATCGGGATAAACCATGTGGTTACGCTAAATATGTTAAAAAAAGAAAAAAGGTTTGTAGGCTGTCTTTGGTGAAAAACGGCATTAGTCTTTCAGGACCCAGTTAGTCTTTCTAGTTTTTTTCTTTAGTTCTTTATTCCTTAGTGATGTTTTCGTTCTGACTTTTAACTTTCAGCTTCTCTGCATTGTAGCAGTTATCACTGGAATTACACTCAAATTAAGGGATTACAAAGGGTTGGCAGGTTATATTCCTAAGGGTTTTTCTACTTTTTTTTTTTAAGAGTCTTTCGATTTAGATGATCTAAGATGGTAAAGATAATTTATTTAACCTCAACTAGAAATTTGAATACTGATGTCCAGGGAGAGGCTACGCTCTTCTCAAATTCAGTAGCAAGAAATGTTAGAGTCAGGGTACCTCCAAACACCTTTCAGATCTATTTCAATGGTGGACAAGAAACCTAAGCTTCTTAATGCCAGACACTTCCCCCTCACTGCTACTTCCACATAGGAATACTGCTAAATATATAAGGATGGGTAATAAAATTCTTTCTGTTTATTAGTTCCAATTTTAAAATGTGATCCAAAATTATTTCATTTACAAAATAATTACTTTGAAATACAGTCTCACACCAAAGTAATATGTGGCAGAGTATTCCAAAGACATCGAAATTCAATGTTCAGCATACTCATTTATCACTTATACTAGAAGCTTTGTAACTAATGATCCATTTGTCATTGTGAAATCCTGCTTCCAGTGAATGTGCTGGACTGCTCAGTGCCTGCAGAGCCACAGAACTGGAGTGAGGCTATTACATTAAAATAAAGGACTTTAATGTTGGAAAATGACAAAAAAATACGCTTTAACAAGTGAATAACTTAGAAATACATTTCAAACTTGCAATGTGAAAATGATACCAGTCATTTTTAACAAAAATAAATTATAAAGATCTTTCATTGTTAAAATTGATTAAAATTTGAAACAGATGGATTTTATGATTTTCATTGGTTAGATTTAAGAAATCTGTGATATAAAGTAAAAAAATATATATTTTTGTATGTGAAAGCATTCTAGTAACTGTTGAACTAAATAGTGTTGAAATTGGGCTTAACTGAATAATTTTTTAAAAGTTCTAGAGATTTTAGGTTATATATTACTTACGTATTTTATGAAATATCAACAGATATTAAGCACCCAAACTACCCCTATTCCTTATATATTCCTAGGCTACTTTCAATTGTATTCCTAGACAGGGAAAATAAATTTTGATTTTACCTAAGCAAGGTACTGGCAGGAAATCAGCACCTTTTTGCTCTTCAGGTCTCCTATCCCACCCAACATAAAAATAACCAAAAAAAGTATCACAAAGTCCATTCCAAAGCTGAAGGAAGATTCATTGGAGTTATGCATCATTGGTCTTGATTTCCATACTGTGAATGGTGTAAAGTACAAATTAGTATGCCTCCTGTATATTATTCCGAATGATAATACTAAGGGTTGTTGGACCAGCATCTTTACAGTTGATTTTGCATGTTTAATTTTATTTAATGTTAAATTTGGGAGATTTTTCAATGCAGTGCCAAAGAATAATTTGAATCATGCTGGCATTGGCTTAGTATAATAGACAAGGGTAGCTTTAATTTGCAATCAATATTAGGATTGCAGGTAGACATATATGCACTTTGATAGATGAATTGAATGATATTTTTGGGAAAATACCTCACTGTTAAATTGATATTTTATTTTAACCTGGCGAATTTTTTTTTTCTTCCAACTCCTCCCTGCCAAATGTTAACTTTGACTTATGAAACACAATGCACTGAGTTCGGGGACGTAGCTCTGTGGTACTGTGCCTGCCTGGCAAGTGCAAGGTCCCGAGTTCAAGCGCTGGTACCAAGAAAAAAAAAGAAAGGAAAAGAAACAAAATGTACCAAAAAAAATATAGCTTGTGTTGAAGTAAATATAGTATATTAAACTACTAAGAATTCAACTTTTGTTAACTTCTTATACAAGACATTTGGATTTGGAGAATGTAAATAGAAATTATTTATCAACCATGAAAAGGGACAAAACCCAAACTCACCTCTGTTAGAGAGGTTTTAGCCTAGCAGAAATAAACCTTTAAATCATTTTCTAGCAGAGTTATCTTCCTCAGTTATCCACATTTCAGTGCCTGAAACTATGAATATGTGACTTTGGATGGGAAAAATCTCTACTCTAAATACGATTAAATTAATTTTTTCCATTTTTGTCCTAGATATATGAATGGTACTATAGTAATTACATGGATCTTCATTAGAAAAGAGAGGCAGGAGATAAAGAAGAAGAGAAGGAAGTGTGAGGACAGAGCAAAGGTAAGGAGAGAGAGAGAGGGAGAGAGTGGAGGAGAAACGTGAGAGAGACAGAGAGAGATAGAGACACAGAGAAACACAGACATAGACACAGAGAAACACAGACATAGACAGACAGACAGACAGACAGACAGACAGACAGACAGACAGACAGAAACGAGAGAGAAGAGGATGCAGGAAAATGCCATACTGTTGGCTTTGAAGATGCAAAGACTTCTGAGGACCTTTGGAAACAAGAACTAAAAATAAATTATTTCTTGCTTGGAGCCTGTAAAAGGACAGCTTTGCCAACACCTTTATCTAAACTAAAAAAGATCTCTTTTAGACTTCTGATCTCTAAACTGTGAGGTCAAAAATTTACATTGTTTTAAGCCAGTAAGGTTGGAGAAATTTGTTATAATAGCCATGTGATTGTTACGGACCACAAGAAAGTATTTGTCAGCCTTAACTTTCTATTTGTTGTTTGTATTTTTCCCTCGAATTTATATTCATTTTGTTTGAAATATTGAGCTGGTAATTTTATATTGTTTTTTCTCAAAAAAGCTGTATATTACAAGACTCAAATATTATCTACGCTTGCCGAGAAAAGAGGTTAAATTTTGCATCATTTTCTTTTTCTTTTGAAATAATTACAGTATCTTGCCAATAAAACAGATACTATTCTTTGAGGAAACAGTTTTTTTAAAGACTGAAGCTGTTGTGTAATTCACACTTTTCTTTAATTGTGTGTGCCTCTTGGGCAAATAATATATACACATTCAACAAAAGAATTCTATCATAGTACAAGTACTTTTCCATCTGAAATCACTACTACATATTGTTTTTCTGACACCAGAAAGGATTTCCTATGGAAGTTGAGCAATTAAGTCAAATCAGATGCTTCATTTCAAAAATAAAGAGTAGCTTGGAAGTAGCATTGTAAACCTGTCTACTTGCTTTAATCTAGAAGCCATTAAGCACTACAGCAAAGTAACTTAGTTACAATTGATTGAGGTGCTATAATCACTTTGCATAGAGGGCTGGTATGGGAGACGCAATAACAATGATTCTTTTATGGCAAAAGTATTATTAAAAGAAACAAGTAAAATATGTTTCCCCCTCTGTTACTGCATATTTTTTAGTAAATATGAATTAGTTAATAAGTTGAACTCAATGGGAGTTGGTTAATTTAATAATTTAATATCTCATTCTTAATTGCTGAAATATTAGAACTGAATTTATTTTTAGATCTTATTAACTCTATCAAAATGCCTTCAGTATAAGCATACAAATTGGTTACTTAATATCACGGACTTAGGATCCACTCATTAAAGGAGCTGATAGATAATTAAATGTTAAGGAAATTCCAGAAAGATTACTCTCAGTTATGCTGTACATAAATGAAAAGAGCAAAAAGTACATTGTTTCTTATATGCCACTGCATTAAAAATCATTGAAATTCTAAAGTTGATATTTTCAACCATTTTTTTAATCCATTTTCATAATTCTAAAAGGAAACAATAATTCTTTATAGAAGAATTTATTCATACTCTCTGAAATTAATTTGACAAGTATGTTACCTTTTTGTGTCTAAACTCTTTATATCTGCAAATGACATTGACAACAGGAACACAAGTATGCAAGGCTTGTGTGTGCAATTATCCTTCATTTAGAAGACAAGCATCAGTGGTGGAGGAGGGTTTTCCCATGGCTGGAAAGTTGTCTTGGAAGTGGAGGTTGAGAGTAGTGGAGGATCACACCTCACCTGTGTGCTTTCCATCTCTAGCAAGGGATGTCATCTAGAGGCGATGACATCCAGCTGACAATGGGCAGATGCTGGCTGTGTGTTGATTTCTAAACCCTTTTCCTACTAAAGGCAATGGAATACCTCGAAGAAATAACTTAAGGACTTAGTTCTGAAAATGCAAGATGGGTCTTTTTTATTTTAATTTTAAAATAAAACAAAAGTGTTAAAACATGGAGGCATGTGATAGAAATACGGATGTCAGTTTGAAGAGTTGAAATACTGACCAAACTTGTGACCAACTGAGTCGTCAAAAATTCTCAACGCTCTTGCCTACATATCCTGTCCCTTTCCTTCTGCCCAGGAAGAGTTGATTTTTTGTTGCCTCTATGCGTTTAATTTTTCCAAGGGGTCTTATAGTTGGAATCACACAGTATATGACCTCAAATTGGCTTATGTCACTTACTCATATTCAAACTTCCCAACTTTCTCCAGGTATCTTATTTTCCTTTTTATGAGAAGTGATATTGAGCATCAAGATATTGTCCTTTGAATTTATAAGTGAAATGTACATAATTTTAAAAAGTATATTTTTCCTGCTCTGTTTGCTTAATTTCTTCATATATATGGTCATCTAAATAGAAGAAATATATATCTTTTTATCTAAATTTCTCACCAACAACATTAGGAAACTGGTATCACCAACATGTGTATAATTTGAGAAAGATCACATAAACATTTGGGAACAAATTGAAGTGCTTCCTTTATTCTGAATGACAGTATTTCCTGATACCCTCTGCTTCCTTTTCTGCCATCGTACACTTTGTATAAGGCTCTATATGCAGAGTCTCCAGAGGACTGAGGAAAGTTAGATGTATACTGTAAGATGACACCAGGCATTCAATTACTCACCTTTCCTTTTAGGGCTTCATTTCAGTGACACTACTTTGGCACTTAATTAGCAGTAGAATAAAAATGATTCAAATTACATTAATTCTGTCTTCACTCTTCCCATTGATTTTTTAATTTCACCTGTTTTTGTTATCATGCTTACTAAAAATTATATATGATTTCAAATTTTAATCGTTAAATAAATCCTAGTCTGAGCAAGCATTATAAAATTAGATCTTGAGCTATAAACAGGTTATTGATTGTCTCTGATTCCCACCTGAGTGCGCTAGCTAGAGAAGACCAAGTGAAATGAACTCTTAAGCGTGAGTGTGTGAATCTGTTACCCTCGTAATAAAATTGTCCTCCAGCAAACTTTTCCACTTTACCTATTCATTTTTGCATTGTTTCTTCCAGATTCCTTTCTGCATTCACCCTAGTTAACACTTCTGGTTATGAAGGTAATCAAAAAACTGCAGAGACACATTATTATCATGCGGATTCTGTAGTTCACCCTTCCTCATATACATTCCATACGGTTCAGACCGATGGGCAAACACACACCACTTATACATATTGTGAAAGTGAAAGGGAAGGAATTGTCTAAAAAGAGAAGGCAGTGGCCATTGTTAACCTATTATCGTGGTTTGAAACCCATATTGTCTTCATTGTTCTGTTTAGTTTGGTTTTATTCTGGTTTGTTTGATTTTGTTATACTTGATGGCATGGACAGCTATTTCAAAGATAACAAAGTATATAATTGCAGCCATTGTGGATTTCCAGTGATCTTGTTTCGAAGCCCTGTATTGCTTTCATTGTTTCATTTTGATTGATTTTACTCTCTTCTGTTGTTTGATTGTAGTATGTCTGAAGGTATTGGCAACAATTCTGAAGATATCAAGAAGCATTATGGTAGCCACTGCTGTTTTACTATTATCTTGAAGTTCTATATTGCTTTCATTTTTTTTTACTGGTTTTATTTTGTTCTGTTTTATTTGATTTTATTTATGCCTGATGGTGTGGGCAGTTATTTTGAAGATAACAAGAGGCATTATGGTAGCCATTATTGATTCCCTTTTACCTTGTTTTGAAGTCATGTACCATGTTCACTGTTTTGTTGTGATTGACTCTATTCTGTTTTATATCGTTTGGTTATATTCTCTTCAAAATAAAAAAAAATAAAAACAGAATTCTACATATGAAACAAAACAAAACAAAACAAAAACAGTGGGACAGAGTCTGAGAAATGCTCCTAAGGTGATTTGGTGTTGTGTGAACATCATCAAATGTACTTAGACAAAGTGCATAAGTCAGTTACTCTACCAGGTCCCTTGATGCCTTCAGGAGACATAGTAAACACAACTATAAAAGGCTGCTGATGGCATGGCAGCATAATTGTATGTGCTGCATTTTTATATCGCTAGAAGTAGAGTAGGTTGTTTATGCAAACAACTTCACAAATAAGTAACATGTAGCAGGATGTTTTCATGGTTATGACACTTACAGATATACTGTTCACTTTCCTGTTACTGGAGATACTTGACATCGGGAAACTTAAAAGAGGAGAGGTGTATTTTGGCTCAAGGTGGGCAGAAGATGTGGTCTGTGCTTGGCTGGTTCCAGGACAGAAGTGACAGGCAGGAAGGGCATGGCTCAGGAAATCTCCCCCGGGAGCAGCATGGAAGTGGGATGGGGGGCAGGGCACGGAAAAGTACAGAAACTCAGGTCACACCCATAGTGACCACCCTTCTCAGCAGGCCTCTCCTCCTAATAGAACATTCAGCTGTGAACTCTTGAGGGAAGTAATTAGTCCACTAATGGGTACAGTGCCCCCTTGAGCCTGTCACCTTTGGAAAGGCCATGAAACTTAGGAAGACATTTTATGTCTAGACTATAATGTTAGGTAATAAGAACATTTTACCTCATTGTAATTTTTGGAGTCACCATCATGGATATACTGTGTCGTAGATTGCAATATTCTTCTGCAGTGCATGACATCATAATGACATGAATCCTTGGTGCGTTATTTCATGGAGTATTTCAATGCTTTAATGATCTTCTGCTTCATCTATTCATTATGGGTATTACTCTTTTTATAAATTATGATATTTCAGAATCACTGTCCTCTATACACCTTTACTATTTGAATTAATAGTATTTTAAATGATTTGTAGAATATTTTAAATTGCATCAGAGAGACGTGACTTTGCGATTTCAATAGTTTCTGAAACAATATCAGTTTCTTAACCTGCAAGTTATTCAGATGTGTCTTATTTTATTCTTAATTGTGGTGGATGGAGTTCAAAATTAGAATCTACTTATAGAACTAGGGACAGTTTTCATTTAAAAGGCCAGTTTTCATCTAGAGTTGGTGGCTCATTTAGAATTCAGGAAAATTATATAGTAAATGAAGAGCAGATGAGATGTGGATTATTTCATGAAATATTTTCCTCAAATTCCAAAGATTTTTTTAAATGCAGAATAAAACATAGTATAATACTAAAGATGAATAATGTTTTATTGACAACTTGGTAATCTCTGGGAACAGAGGTTTAGGAAAGCATTTTCAATAAAGTCAGAATGATTGTATTTAAGATTTTTCCATATTTACTAAAGGAGTTTATTTATGATTAATAACTATTTAACATTTTATTGTGGTATTCTAAATATAAAAATTTAATATTATAGGACTGTCATCTGAAATGAGTTACAGCCAGATTCCTAATGTGCCGGAAATTCTGTTCAAAGGAGAAATGGAAACAGTGTAGTAATTTAAAGCAGATTTATGTTGTGTGTATTTCTACCGAGAATTAATATGTTATAAAATACTCTGCAGACATAATATATTTTTCTCTATATTTAGTAGGAAATGTTTTGAACGGAGTTTAAAATTATTCTACTTAATAATTAAGCTATTTAGTTTGAATGATTTTATATAGCCTTATGAAAGCTGTATCTAATATTTCTCTGGGCCACAGTATCCTGAGAATGCAAGAAAGTTATAAAAATAGGAATCAAATTATTTTTCTTTTTTCTTTTCTTTTTTAAATTATTTTTCTAATTCAATGCTCAAACAAAGAAATTAAGACGTCATTACTGCTTCATGCTGTTCCATGTCGTTTTATTCAGAACCCTAGAAACTGCATGGGATAGTGTCCTTCTGCACCACTTCCAGGGGGGACCATGTGTGTTTTCAGGCAGTTAAGCTTGTGAGATTTGTGGAGAGTATTCCCTTGCCTGGAGTTGGCTTCATGCAGTCCCACTAGCAGCCATATTTGCTTGTCTCCCCTGTTCTTTGTGAGCATTATCATCCCCAGCTGTCAAGTATCTTCTGATCCCTCTTGGAGTGCAGCAATCTACAGCATAAGATCACAGACAATTTGCCACTACAACTCTTCGTTTTATCTCATCTTCTCCAATTCATTGAGGTATGATCAGGGAGCATTCTGAATGATAGACTTGAAGCTTCAGAAATCATCCCAGTTTGATGACAACATTTTGCATGTCAATCCAGCTTGCATCAAAGTTCGCTGATTTACTCATGATCCACCAGTCATAGACAAATTTTCAAACTCTGCAAAGTTGAGTTTCCTATTCTGGGGTCCATGGTTCTCAGAGATTGTATAATGAGTAATACACAAAATATGTCAGGTATTTGGTTGTATTTTTGATCATTTTATAGGACTCTTTCACGTCAGTGTACACCAAAATTTGAAGTTCAAAAGGAATTTCTATGAGATTATCATTGCATTTTCATTGTGTGCTGTAAGTGAAAATTTGGTAGCAATGCACAATACATATTGCATAGATAATTTGTTAGCATAAATTACTTTAAGTAACTTTTATCATGTACTGGCAATGAATGTAATTCAGCACACTCATCGTTTCTGATGTCCTGCTTCTATTTTTCTCATCACTGTGAAGAAAGAAGAATGAATGTTTGAAGGTGTAAGCTGATAAATACCTTTATTTTTCTCTCATAGCTGACGCTTAGCATCGACCATTCATATTCCCAGGACTGAACACTTAACATTCACACTCATTTACTGTCCTTCATGTATCCTTACTTCTGTCAAGGACAACACAGAAGGCTTAATCACAGGCACCTAATTCCTTCTTAAAGTTAGGGGTTTGCAACTCCTTGTGTAAGGATCGTTTTAGAATAAGAATCGTAGTTCTTGCTTGAGTTATCTGATAGTAAAATTACTGATTTTCACAAGGCATATTTCTCCTTAATAAATGCTGTTTATTAAAAAATATATTTGTTCATTATAATCAAGCACTTAAATTATAAGCTAAAGGGAAATTTTCATGCTACTGGCTGAAAATCTTATTTTATGTAAGACATATTTTCAGAAAATCTGTGTAAATCAAAGGCAGTGATCCATGCTTGAAATTCCAGCACTCAAGTAAGTAGATGCAGGAAAATCACAAGTTTAGACTCAATCTTTTTAGGGACACGTTATGTAGACATAAACACATGCATTCCATATCTGTATCTATAGCTATATCTGTAACTGCTGGAGATGTATCTCAGTGCAAAGGGTCAGGGTTCAGTCACTAGCACAAATAAAAGAGGAGGAGGAGGAAAAAGAGGAAGAGAAAAACTTTGGATATAAAGGGTGATCATTTCACTTTCAGTACTTAAAAGACTATATCTTTATTGTGCACATTTTCTTGGCAAAGATCAGTAGAAGATGAAGTACTGAAAGGAATATAAATTGTGCACAATGACAATTTATCTTGTAAGTTCTCTAGCAGTGAGTTTTAGATATGTTGTTAGTATGGAATTGTATATAAAAACTGTGCAGCTTGTCATTTTCTAGATAGATGTCTTAAATGTGGTAGCCATTTCTAGACAAAAGAAAGTTCAACCTGAAACTCAAACTAAAACTTATTTTGTACTATTGTTATGAGAGCAAAACTCAAATTCTATAATGCAACCTACAAGGTAGTCAATAACTTGAAAATTGCTTATGACTCTACCCCATAGAGTCCTCATCCTTCTTTGTACATTGTCTTAATAAGAAAACTTTCCATCAACTCTATAGTACTTACAAAATGTACATGTTTTGTATAAATTCACAAAATGTAATTTTAAGTGTAATCTTGAGCAAACAGATTCTGCAGTGACTATCCCAGTTGCTTTAGTTATGTGAGGTTCCCAGAGAGGCCACAAGACTTGAGAAACTGATTCTTCCATTGTTAGCCTTCCATATGCTCTCAGAAGTGTGATACTTCACTTGGACAGAGTTATCTAACACTGTACTTTGGGGTATGTTTTGACCCGCAAGAATATCAGCACTGTTTGTACTTTTTCGTGTTTCTTGTTCTTTTTCTTCATAAATCTGTTTATACTGTTACAGAAAAGCAGTATCAAACTGAATGGAAGACTTTGCACTGAGCAATCTAGAAGGCAACTGTTTATCACACTAGTGGGCTGATGGGAATTTCAGTTTGAAATCATCAGCACTGAGGCAGTTTTGAGTTCTGTTTAAATACAATTTTCAAGCAGGAAGTACAAGGCATTCCATGACTGATTACACGGTTTGAATTAAGTCATATATTGTCAGCTAACCTAACTCTAAATATATTTGCTTAAAAGGAATTGTTTATCATAACACAGGAGCATCTTGGAGACAAGGGGAGTGGGTTCAAGCAGAGTGACAGAGTTATAAAATATCTTTGACTAGGTCAGTTTGCCCTAACCCAAGTCCTTGAAGCCAGTTAGAAGTGATGTTTTCTTAATTAAGGGAAATATAAGCTGAGAATAGTCAAATTGGCCCAGTGCATTATCAGAAGAAAAGCAGCTAGACCCAGACGGTCAAGACTGATTGAAGTTAGCAGGCTGGCTACATGACAAGCACCAAGAACATGAGCACAGGCTTCTAACTTATCTCCAGCTTTTGCTGTGAAATATCTGTAAGTTTGCTATTCTATTACTGTGCTTTTACTAATCATATAATTGTGCCCCAACAATATAGTATGGTGTTTTTCTCGTTGAAACACTCTCACAGTTTTATTCCTTCTTCTTTTATGTATTTTCTATAATTCACCACAGGCATCACGTTCTCTAGGAAGCTTTCTTTAAACTCTTATAATGCAGGAGACAAAATTCTTCAGTGCTACCAAAATATGCTTTTTAAGCCATTGCTGTGATTCATAATATTCAGTAATATTGACATTCTTGAATTCTGAGATTGTATTTATTTTTGAATTTATGATAGCAATCTATTTACCAAAAAATGTTTTTTAAATAAACAAATGAACAAGAGTTGTAGAAGAAATAATTCAATAAGGGTTCAAGGTTAAAATATTTTTAGTTCATCTATTTTCAATATTGATTTGGTTAGACTTGCTCTTGGGAGAGTATAAAAAAGTGGAGTTCAGTGTAACTAAGTGAAACACATAAATTTAGTTGCATTTTTATAGATCTGAGCTCATATGTGTCAAAATATAAAAAGGAAATTAACATGATTCAATAAAAAGATCATTAAAATAGTTACTGAAAAAGATTTGAAATACTTTTCTACATAAGACATTGCTAAAAACCTACTTTAACATGAAGTGATTTGCTCCAGGATTTTCATTTGTTTTAAAATTTAAAAGTCATTTATCAGAGGACTTCATTGGTGAATTTTCCAATCATTCAACAAATATATGACAATGAACAATTTCTTTCAGAAAATAGAAAGCACTCATTTTCTGACCAGTGTTTATTTATTATGAAAAATTAGACAGACATTATAAGAAACTTATAGATAAATATCACATATGAGCCTTAATACAACCATTACTAACACCATGTAAAAATAAAGTATAAAGATAATAGATAATATTTATATAATATGTATTAATAATAATATATAAAAGATAAATAATTACCTAGTGATCACTGAGGTTTTCCATGAATGCAAGTTTGACCTAATATCCTGTTAGAATAACTAGTGAAAGGCACATGATCATCACAATAGAGCCTTAAGTAGAATTGCACAATGTTCATTTCTATTAATGACTTTGAACTAGCTGAAAACATAGATGTATCATGAAAAATGTACAATTAGTTTGAGTATCACAAAATACAGACTAATTTATTTGTCCTTAGACCTAGATACAATACAAGAGTCTTCACTTTAACATTTTTATTAAATACTCTATTTGAAAGGGCTGGGGATTTAGCTCAGTGGCACAAGCGCCTGCCTGCTTGACAAGCGTGAGGGCGTG
>RJWT010036046.1:0-13332 GCA_004365215.1 Cuniculus paca | reverse complement strand
ATATGCTGTCAGTATAAGCAATGTGTATGCATGGAATGTGCTGTTGTCATGTGTGCGGACTGTCTTAGGTATGATAACTGAAGTAAAGACTATTTTTTTTGTAAAATGTTATTGCTATCTTCATTGCAGTTCATAAAGGAATTTATTTCTGATGTTCTTTTTTACACTTTGTACACCAAAAACCAGTTGATGCTGAAAATTTTGATGCTTTTTTAAATGCTCAATAAATATTAAAAACTCAAAAAAAAAAAGGGGGGGGTCTTTCCTGAAGGCAGTGGTCAGGTCTCAAATAGGGATCTCTCTGAGGAAAGTGGCCATGACTCCTCTGTCAGATTGGAGGTTCCTGCAGGTCAAAGGTCATGCCTCCATCCTGGACAAGGAGCGATGAGGACTATGTCCTCCTCCATGTAATAATGAGTTCCAGAGAACATGAGTCATATCCCATCACCTAGGAGTCTGTCTCCTAAAGGACAAGGCCATGTCTTCTCCACCAAACCTGGAGGTCCCAAAGGGTCACAGTTCTCCTCTCCTGTCCCCACAGCTGTTCAGAAGGGACCTGAGCTCAGTCTAAGGACAGAGGTGAGCTCCCCTTCAGGGTGGAACTGGGAGGAATTCTACCCATATCTTCCTGCACATGGCCCTGCCATGCTGTCAGTGGAACCGAAGCCACCATAATTAAGGTGGCCACTGTCTGAGTAGAGCCCAGAGGCCACCTATGCCAGTCAGAGCTGTCAGCTTCTGAAGAGACGGCTGCAGGGGAACTGGGGGCTCTGACAAGATGGTGTCCAGGACGGGCCACACACACAGCTCTGTGCTTGATGTGACCAGATGTGTGGCTTGAATGGGTGTCTATGGCAAAAACACTTCCCCCGTGGCCCCTAACACCTTCCCCATCTCCAAATTACATTGGTGCCAACTCTGGCTACAGTGACATGAAGCATGGACGAGAGGAGACAACAGGGCTCTTCCTAGGTCCTGCTGTGAGAATGCCTGGTCTTCCCTGGTCTTCCCTGGGTGCTGTCCCTGACCCTGGTCCAAGATCCTGTGCGATCGTCTTCCCAACTCGCGCCAGCTCCGGGGAGCTGCTATTAGTTAGCATCGATCCACAAAGTGCTTTTTTGACACTTTTTATGAGCTCAGCCTCACATGGCCCTCGGGGACTAGTAGCAAAAGATGGCAACCAAGGCCAGGGAGCCCAGGACACTGGGTAGAGCCAGAGAGCTGCTGAACCAGCATTTGAAATCAGGCCTCAAGATCAAGGCCTGTTAGCTGAATGCATATTCAATGAAAAGCAATTTGCCTGGACTTTGTAACAATCTGGGTATATTTTCTTTTTCAGAAATAATAGATTATAATTAGAGCTGGATGTGGGGACGCATGCCTGTTATTCCAGTTACTTGAGAGGCTCAGGCAGGAAGATCTACAGCTCGAGGCCAGCCTGAGCAACATAGCGATACCCCATCTCATAAATAAATAAGCAAATAAATACTATTTTTACTAACCGATATTCAAGAATTTAAGTATCGAAACACTGTATTAACTCATTTAGTACTCACAAGAACCCTATAAAGTAGATACTTTTTTTATGCCATTCACCACACACCCACCTGATATACTCATTTCTTCCTACTGCAACCTGACATACAGATAAGTTAAATAATTCGTACAAGCTCACAGGGCAGGAGATAAAAAATGTAAGCTGCTCAAACCATCTGCTTAGTAAATTAAGAAATAAAAACGGGACGGCTATAGCTCAGTGTAGAGCACTTGTCTACCATGCATGAGATCCTGGGGTTGATCCCCAATACTATTTTTTCTTTTTTTTGTTGTTTGTTTGTTTGTTTGTTTTGTTATTTGGAGACACAGTCTCACTATGTAGCCCAGGCTGACCTTTAACTCACAATGATCCTCCTGCCTCCGACTCCCAAGTGCTGGGATTATAGGCGTGTGCCATCATGCCGAGCCCCAACACTATTTTTAAAAAAGTAAAACATAATAACAATGTTTCTGGATTTTAAAAAAAAATACTTTTTTTTCTTCCTTGAGACAGTGCCTCACTACACAGTTCAGGTTGATCCTGAATTCACTATGTAGTCTAGGCTGGCCTCAAACTCACAGTGATCCTCCTGCTTCAGTACCATGCCCAACAGAATTAGTTACTTTTAAAGATACGATTTATACTAAGTATGTTTCAAACCAAATACATCCATGACCAGATACATTGTGGTACAGTTTAGGATGAAGACAAACCTCCAAAACAGTAGTATCACAAATCTAAAGCACTTGTTTCTCTGGTATCTTAAAATCATCGTTATCCTTCTTTTGAAGTTTTTTACTGAGTAGTTTTATCAGAATTTAGAAAACAAAGAACCTTCTAATAACAATGAAGATTTACTATTCATCAGTGTGTCATGTGCTGGCTACTTTACATGCTTAGCATGTTCACTTTGAAGACAACTCGAGGGGGAATGGGCATTAGTCTCATTTTACACGAGAGGAAACGGGCACCCAGGGAGCCCTGGGAGAAACAAACCCACAGTTACACAACTCACAGGAGGCAATACCAGCCCATTGGTCCAAGATGCCTGCTCCCCCTCCTGCCCATGCTGCTCTCAGAAGGTGATCTGAGAGGCCAAAGACTCTCAGAGGGGCAACCAGGATGGAAGAACTCCCAGGAAGACCACCTGCAGGCAGGGACTGTGTTTCGCACTGAAAGGGTGCATCATACAGGAACTCAGGGCACAGGTGGGTTGTGCAGGCCTGTGGCATTGTGGCCCTGAATTTCAGCCATCCAGAGGGTGACATGAGGCCCTGGCACAGGGTAAGTGGTGACAATACTAACTGGCACCAAGCAAACGACCTCTGCAGGGGTTCGTGGGCAGGTCCCTCTCCCTCTCGGCTTCAGCTGGCTCACAGGCTAGGTTAGGAGGTCAGGAGATAATGGGTGTGAGAAGTTCTGGGGAAACTGAAGTGCTGGACACGGATAAGGCTATGGTTTTTTGGGTTTTTTTTGTTTGTTTGTTTTTTGCGGCACCGGGGATTGAACTCACGACCTTGCGCTTGCCGGGCAGGCACTTAGACCGCTGAGCTAGATCCCCAGCCCTGTTTTTGAGACAGGGTCTCACTATGCCATTCAGGCTGGCCTTGAGCTCACTTTGTAGCTCAGGCTGGTCTCGAACTCACAACGATCCGCCTGTCTCAGCCTCCCGAGTGCTGGGATTACAAGCGTGAGCCACCACACCCGGCTGAGGCTGTGTTTAAGAAACGTGCTTTCCTCACTCCCAAGAACACAGAGTCTGCCGCTGGAGAGGGTACTGTGAGGCCAGCCCAGAGCGCTGTGCCCCAGCAAGGCAGCGAGCAGGGGCGGAGCATCCGTGCGTCTCCCGACCTGTCCCCAAACCACACCTTGGACTTGGTAATAAACACAACGGCGTCTACCACATGCCTTCACCTGCTCCCACACCACTTCCCTTCTCCTGCCCCAGGAGCGGTTGTAAGAAGGGATTGTGCTGACCCCTTCTTAACTGCCAGACTGAAACTCCCAGAAGCACCAAGGCTAGGGAGGGCCCTGCTTTCATGGACTCTGAATTCCAGCTGGGGAAAAAGATTTAAGTATAATCATGTGTAAGTTCGCACAGTCAGGAAGCAGAGATGTTACTTCCACACCACACTGTTCCAGACAGTTATGTGGTGCTCTCAGTGTACCCAGACATGGGCTTCCTGGGGGAGTTTGGAGTGCAGCGGATGAGCTTCCGGAAAATGCTTCCCTATGGCCTAGACAGCACCTCCTTTAACACTCCCTGCTCCATTGGTTCAGATTCTTACATTAGGAAATCTCTTGACTGACAGACACGCCCCGCTGGCGTCCTGATTATCAGTCAGAGGTCCTGGGCAGCAGGCATGAGCATTCACAATTCACATCTCTGAAAGTGAAGGACCTCTGTTCTTAGCTTAGTCTCTCTCTCTCTCTCTTCCTGGAGATTGGAGACTGAACCCAAGGCCTTTGCACTGAGTTACAACTCCAGCCATTTTTTTTAATCTTTTATTTTGAGACAGGGTCCTGCCAAGTTGCTAAATTGTCCAGGCTGAGACTTGAATTGTAATCCTTCTGCCTTAGCCTCTCAGAGTGCTGGGATTACAGACCTGTGCCACCAAGCCAGGTTTCAGAGCAGAGCGGAACAGGGTGGACCTGGCTGAGATGGCCCTTTGCTTACAGAAGGAAAGGTGATTCTGTACCACTGGGCAGCCAATCCCCACTTCCAGACTTTACACCCTCCTTTCATCCCCAACATACAAACAAGTTCCCACATTCCACTGGCCCCAGAAGAGGCCATCATCAGAGGAGAGCACAGCATACAGCCACCACCAAGAGCTGACAGAGTCCTCAACTCCTCTGAGTCCCTAGAACCTCTCCCTCTCTCCCCTATTGGACATCTGCTCTCCCCCAGTCTCTCAGAGCTGCAGTCTGCCTCTCCCATCTCCTTCCTCCTCCCCTCGCCCTCCCCGGGGAGCAGTGAGCTCAGCCTTTCCCATCAGTCATCCATGGAATGCTGGGAAATGCTCTGGGCCAGGAACTGGGGGAGGCTGCCCCTGGAGGGAGGAGAGGGGGTGTCTTGGGGCAGGGCTCAGGTCTGTGCTTCCTCCAAGCCCCAGGCAGCCAAGAGCACAGCCTGCAGACCCATACTATACCTCTTAGGAAGGTAGGCTTAGTTGCTGGGGCGGGGTGGGGGCGCAAATGAGGAGGCAGAGGCCTAGAAAAAAGAGGGAAGGGTGCACCAGGACTGACTGCCATGTCCCAGACACTGTGCACGACTTTCATCTCTTGTCTCACACTATCCACACGCAGCACAGTACATGTAGAGGCTGAATAACAGCCCCCATGATGCTCACATCCTATTCGCCAGAGCTGTGACCATGATACCTCACACAGTAGATGGGATTTTGCAAATGTGATTACATTAAGGATTTTGTGATAACGACATTATCTTTCATTCTCTGGGCAGGCGCAGTGCAATTGCCAGGGTCCTCATAAGAAGGAAACAGGAGGGACCAAGAGAGAAAGGACAGTGTGATGACAGATAAGACACTCAGAGAAATTGGAAGATTCTGTGCTGCTGGTTTTAAAGGTAGAGGAGGTACCAGGAGCAAAGGAATGCAGGCAGCATCTAGAACTAGTAAAGGGAAGGGAAGGGATTCTCCTCAAGGGTCTCCAGAAGGAAGACAGGCCTGCTGACCCATTTCAGGACTTCTGACTTCCAGAACTGTAAGAGAATAAATCTGTGCTATTACGATACTTTGTGACAGGAGCAACAGAGACTAGTTTAAGTGGATAATTCATTCCCATTTTGCAGATGAGGAAACTGAAACTTAGAGTAGGGACATCACTTTGTCAGGTCATAAACACTTCCCTCCACACTACACTGGCTTCCTGGGAATTTCTATGGACTCTGAAGGCTGGCAGTCCCCCAGCCAGGGTTTCAAGACCAGGGGCAGCAGCCTAAGAAGGAGGCACAGGTCTGCTGCCTTAGGGCTGAAGTTGAGAAAATGGTAGGGAACTGGAAAAAGAAAACTTTTGTGTCTTCAAGGGGATGATTATTATGTGTGCCCTTCTAGAGCTCATGACTGAGCCCTGCCATGTCCCGGATGTGATGTAGAGGGAGGGGACTAGCTATGCAGCTGGGCTTGATTGTCTGAGCATTTGCAGGATTAACTGAGATTAAATGAAATTTCCCATTATCTCACTTTGATTCTAATAAAATCTCTAGAAGGAAAGCTCTTTATCCTTCTGCATTACAGGTAAGGAAAGTGAGTCCCAAAGATCTATGAATGGCCCAAGTTCTCCCAGTTAATAGGCAGCAGAACCCAGCACTTACAATGATTGGCAGAGGACTGATGGCTACTGAATGCTAATGCTTCTTGACTATCAGTCATTCTAGACTCAGACCTGATCATGCCCCTCCTCTGCACAAGAACTCCCCATCACCATCCATCGAACTCTATCTGTTGCGCTACAACTTCCATCTGCATAAGAACTCTTAACCAATCCCACAAGCCTTCCTCAGTCTGCCCCTGCCTACTCCTCGGGCTTCCCTACCCCCACATACACTGCAGCCACACTGATCCAGAGCAGATCTCTGGAGCCACCAAACTCCTTTCTACTTTGGGATTTCCCACAGCACTCCAGCCCCACCAGCTCTGGGTCCACATGCACTCCAGGTAGAGAACCCACAGGTCCTGGATGCCAGTTTCCTTGTGTGGGAAGGAAGAAGGCTCAGGGGCTAGGGTTGGGCCTAGATGACGGAACATCTGAGAGGCCAGGGTGAAAGGTCACAGTTTAGATCTAAAATGTCTGCAAAAAGTCTCATGATTTGAAGTAAAGCCTGGTCAGAGGGGAAAGGTCACTGGGGGTGTGATCTAAAAGGGAGATCCTTCCCTGGCTCATCTCATTTCCCTTTGCTTCCTGGCCATGATGTGAGCAGCTTTTCTCTGCCAGGCCTTTCCACCACGCCATTTCTACCATGGAGCCTATTGACCATGGACTGAACTCACTGAAACAGCGAGCCAAAATAAATCTCTTAAAGCTGGGCATGGTGGCACATTCCTATAATCCCAGCACTCAGGAGGCTGATGTAGGATAATCACAGCAAGTTCAAGGCCAGCCTGGACTATATAGTGAGTTTGAGGTCACCCTGGGCTAACATAGCAATACCCTGTATCCAAAAAGAATTTTAATACAAAATTTTTAAACCTAACAAGCCTCTGATCCTTTAAAATGCAGGTGTCAGATATTTTGTACCAGCAACTAGAAAATCCAAACAAATGGCCCAAGTAAGTTGGTCTTTTCCTACATAGCAAAGGCAACAGCAGACTAGATGGAGCAGTGGTAGCATCTGAATTCTCAGAACGATTCCTTTTAGAAATGCAAACCCCACAATACTAGAGCTGAGGGGGCTTTACAGAATATCACTGACTGCCACCACGGCCCAGAGAAGGGCAGGGCTGGTGTCTCACCCCATGGTGTATCACTACAGGAATCAGTTCAGAGTGGTGTTTAGGGCTTTGGGGTCTGCCACTCACTAGCTGGGTGACATTGGGCGAGGCCTGGAGTGCTCTGATCCTCATCTCTAAACTAGGAAGGACAGCACACCTTTCTACATTAGCACATTGCAGTGCCTGTGTGCTGCGAAGCCTGTGATAAATGAAACCTGCTATTACCAGCAAGGGGGCTGCACCTGGCTCAGGGTGCTGTTTCTAGTTGGTGCTACGTCCAGCTATTGGGGGCTCGACCCCTATAGTGAAGACTGACAATTTTATGCTACTTCAGCATCCATTTTGAATATGAATCAGACTTTCTTAATCCAGACTCAGGGCTCAGTCACCCTGGACACAGTCTCCAATACTCCACCTCCTCCTCCCAGCTCCTCAGCATGATGGATACAGGAACCTGCCTCTCGCAATGGGACCCCGTCTCCCTATGGGACAGCTAGACACACTCTCGTCTCACCCCCAGGTCCCTACACCCTGCATGGACTGCACAGGGTGGTCCCCATCGGCCACAGGGTGCTCCATGGAACTGGCTGGGTTTAGAGCAAGCAGGTACAAGTTCCATTTCCCTATTAACTTTAGGTGTTGGGTATTTTGTCTCATCAGTGAGTGAAAAGTAACTAAGACACAGGCTCATTACCCTAACAACTGAAGAAGGCACCAGTACTGGCTCAGGGAGCAAGTCTGGGGTAGAGAACTCCTAATTCAAAATGGAACTCCCCACTTTCAGACTGATAGAGGGACAGAAGGGACTATTCACTGAGCACTCCCTGTAGGAAGAGATATACTGGGTCTTCAGTGTAGCATCTCACTTAAATCTCACAACTGTCTGATGAGAGGGGACTACTGGGCTCATTTCACTGAAGAGGAAGCCAAGCTTTCCAGAGGCTACACAACTTGAGCAGGGTACCACCTGGCCAACCCATCTGTCTTACTTTTCTCATTGCTGAGCCAAAATATCCAACACCCAAAGAAAGTTAAATAAGGAAAGGTTTATTTTGGCTCATAATTTGTAGAAGTTTCATCCATATTCAGCTGGCTTCAGGACAAGATGGCATGGCAGAGGGGCATCACAGAGGAGAAACAGTTCATGGTGAGCAGAAGACAGGAAGGCAGCAAAGTATTGATGTAGTGAAAAAGCAAGCAGCAACAGCAGCCCCCTCTCTGTCCCTTAGATGCTATCCAGGCGACACGCTATTAAGGCAAGTAGCATTCACACCCACTATCCACACTCATATGCCAAACCAAACAGTGGGCTAATTTAGTAATCACACACCCTTAATCCCAGCATCACACACTCTAGATCCAGCTGCCTCTGAAAAGCCCCACCTATGACCGAAGGAGGCTTTTGGGGGACACCTAGACACAAACCATAACAGAATCCTCTGAGCTGCACCAGGAGCTCTGGGCGAGGACCTGTGCTTTTCTACAGCAGAGCAGACTATGCATTTGGAAGGGAAGGAACCAGACCAGGGGGATGGGCCCCAAGGCAACGTCTGACTTGCCTTCAGCACCCAAGGCCCATCTCGCCTCCTGTCAGACTCCCCAGGGGCTTGTGAATAAATAACTGTTAATGGCCAAGGAAATACTGCATCCTGGCACTATTGCCTGTGCCCAGACAGCACCACCCCCAAACCCAGGTCACATTCACTGCATCCTGGAGTTTTGCTCACTAGATGCTTCCCTGAGAAGCCTTCAGTGAACCCTGACTGGGTCAGGTGCCCATGTTAGCCCTGGCATGTACCCCCGGAGCACTCCATACACCGTGCAGCTTTTTCCAGCTGTATCCCACTCCAAACCACGAGCCCCACAAAAGCCGAGGACAGAGTTTGTGTGGCAGCTGAGGCATCCCCCAGGTGTGCACAGCACTGGTGTCTGGCCTCAGGAGGTCACTCCACATTGCCCTGTGCCAGGCCCCATGCTAAAAGCTGTGGTTGGCATCGCATCTAATCCAGGCAAAGGGACTGTCACCCTCCTGAATAGCTGAGGACATGGACACAGAGAGGGAAAGTGACTTCCCCAAGGATACCAAGCTAACAGGGAGCCCAGCGAGGACCAGCATGCAGGGCCAGCTACAAAACTTATGGGCCCCTTCTCCAGAAGTCAAGATACAGACAGCAGAACATTAACCATTCAAGGGCCCTTCTGAGCACAGGCCTCTCCCTCCAGTGAAACCAGCCCCTCCCTCGGCACGAACTCCAGGACCAACACCGCTCCACTGAGATGCTCAAAGGCACAGTCCCGTAAGTCAGCCAGTCTCATACTCGAACAGGGTCAGAATCACCTGGAAAGCTTGTTAAAAACTCAGCCTACTGGACCCTGCCACAGAGCTCAGATTCAGGAGGTATAGGAGGGGCTAGGAGTTTGCACTTTAGCTGCTGAATTTCGAAGGAGATGCTGATGCTGTGGCCCAGGGACACCAGGAACTGGGCTGTCAGATCTGAGGATGCCCAGTGTACTTCAAAGCATACTTAGACCTCTGTCCAAAAGACCAGCCCTGGGAAGGAGAGACAAGGGAGTGTGGGGAAGGAAGAGAGGAAAAAGAAAACTACTCAGGTTACTTTGTTTAATTTTCCTAATGATCTGGTCAGGTAGGTCTACTATCCTTATTGCAGCAGCTACTGCAGCACCCAGAAGTCAATATTCAGAGTCACAGTCAGGAAACTGTGGAAACCAGAAATGAACCTGGTTCTGTCTTACACACTGGCGTGAGTCTGTTTAACCACAGCTGGCACTGACTGGTCCTGATCCCACAACCTACTCACCCAGGAGAGCAGAACTGAAGCTTTGAAAAGTATCTGCACAGCCCCAAGTCCTGGCGAACCCCAGGGGCTCTCCCTCCCCTGCCTGCCTGCCCTCTGAGCCCAGGCCTGCAGCACAGGCCTGGGATCAGCCAAGGGGAAAAATCTCTTAACACCATTCCCGCAGGCTGGCAGGGGGTGTCCACCCCCAGATCAGAGCTTCTTCTCACTTCCAGACCTTCTCTCCAGCCTTCCTCTGGCCACTTCCCCACACATCCCGTGAGCACTGGGTCACGTCACGCTGTTTCAGAGTCTGCACAGACTGTTCCGCCTACGCAGAACACCCTTGCCACTGGCCTGTTTAGCACTTACTCATCCTTCAAAGCCCAGTTCGGCTCTGCCTCCTCTGGCAAGGGCTCCCTCAGGACCTTGTCTGCCCTCACAACTCCATCAGGCCACTCTCTGCTTCCCCAGCTGCTCCCCCAACCACTGATCCCAATATTTACGGAGCCTTTGCGCTGCCCCAGCACCGCACAAGGGGCTAAGGTTACAAAGCTGGGCCTGGGCTGTCAGGCCAGGATGTGGGTCTGCTTCAACCTTGTGAACCTCTGCCAGGAAGGACAGGCAGAGAGAGCGCAGGACCTCAGCTGGGAGTTTGTACCCCAATGCTATATTACAAGCCGCTGCGGAAGTGGGAGGATGCTTTCCATTGTCCCCAAGCCTGGAGTGAAGATGCCTGATGAAGCAACCCAAAACTACTACAAGTGAAGACAAGGCTGTTCTGTGTGCTTAGCTGTGGGCTCCCCAGGAAACAGAGGCCCCAAGAGGAAAAGAATGAGCCCAAAGTCCCACCCAGAGCAGGAGGCACCCTGGAGCAGGCTGCAGCCTCCTTTCCCACGTTCAGGTTTTACACAATGGAAAAGGAATGAGAGGTCCACAGCCCACCGTGGCCTGCCCTGGAGGATGCGCCTGAGGACTCTTCCACTGGGGAAGACACTGAGGGCCACTCTGGAAAGCCCCAGTCCACGGAAGCCCAGGCAGAGAGGACTGCTGCTGCCTGCCCAAGGCAGGGACAAGCCGGATGGGAGCCAGGCTAGCAGAGGAAACATCTTGAGCGGCAAGCGGGAGGAAAGGAGGAGGAACGAGGAGGAGGAAAGAGCCAGACACGCAAACTACTCCGCCACCTCCTTCCAACCAAAACAGAATCCCTAGCAGACGAGACCTGTGAGGAATGGAGAGAGGAAAAGAACTGGGGCCTCAGAAGGGGCACGATGGGACGGTGACCAAGGGCTGGGGTTTCTGGGAGCTTTGGGGTACGGTAGGGGATGCCCCACAGTCATTGAGCCTGCCTTACTCTACCCACAGGAGCTGAGGGGTCGCAGAGAAAGGGAAACGGGCTCTGCCTGGCAGCTTCTTGCCTGCAGACCCTGCTCAGGTCTTCAACATTTTCCAGAGCCCCAGACCTGACCTCTGGGCTGGGCTCCAACATAGGGATTAGCACAAACTAATAATACTAATTGTGGTGCAACGTTGGTCTGATGGAGGAAGTTCAGGCATAGACTTCGGAAGGCCCAGAGTCTCCTGGGAGACCTAAGGACTGAGCCTAGGCAGAGGCAGCCTGGCCTCCCAGACATGCAGAGGCTGGTCCACGCCTTGGATCCATCACAGAGTAGGCATGAAGGCCTCTCCCCTGGGAAGGCACAGGCTGGGACAAGAAGACAGAAGGAGCCATGGGGCCTGAGGAAGAAAGAGGCACTATCTCTGCCTCTACCTTCCACACACGCGCAGACACCTATGAGCATAGCACACACACAGCACAGGGGCCGGGAAGGCTTCCTGAGAACTGGTATTTTGCTTTTGTTTTGTTTCATTTGCTTGTTTAGTTTTGGTTTTTTTTCAGACAGGGTCCCACTATGCAGCACAGGCTGGCCCTGAGCTCATGATGACCCTTCTGCCTCAGCTTCCAGAGTGCTATGATTACAGGTGTGCAATCTGGTTCTGAGCCTGGCTCTATGCCCTCGACAAATTCTTGACCTCGCTGGTTCCCCACGTTCTCCCACTCTGGGGGGGCAGTGTATGTCAGGGCTTTCATGCCTCACTTCCTTTCAGGGGAGGCACAAGATATAGGACAGCTCTCCAAGAGGGAAGAAGCAAAACACTGCAATGACTTTTGTCTGTGCTGTTCTTCATAATCCTCCCCCAAGTTGCACAAAGCTGCTGGAATTCAGGAGTCCTTCTTCAATCACTTTATTACTCCAGGGAACCAGGCTGACCTGGGTGAAACCTCCACTCACTGGAGGACATCAATCGAAGGACCTCTCCTTAGTCAGCCTGTGTCATCTATAAAATAAGGGTTAAATGAGCACAGGATCCGTCTCCTGGTAATATCCTTATTAATAATATTCAACAAATATTCATGGAGTGCCTTTCGTGTGTCAGACAGTTGGCTGCCGCCAGACATATGATGATGCGGGAGATTCGTTCAATGGCCTGGTCTACATGAAGTTTCCTGCTGCTGGAAAGACACCAGACCAGTTTGGGCAGAGACCATAATGCAACTCCTGCAACTGGCCAGTACCACAGCCCCCCAAGATGCATTCAGCAGGTGCTGTAAAGTGTGCTGCTCCCACAGGCCAGCATGGACACCAGCCGGACTGGGGAGCTGGGTGGGGTGGGGTCCGAGCCAGGAGCTGAAGAAGGAGCAGCAGTCGCTCAGAAAGAGGCTACAGTGGGGAGGTTTGTGGGAAGAAGTGGTAGTCACCGAAGGTGAGAGGGAGATGGTCAGGTGAGCCCAGCAGAGGCAGGGAACAGGCCCTGGTCATCAGCAAGGCTGGTCAGGTATCTGGGTTTTATTTGTCATCATGACACAGACAGGGTTTCTGAAGGAACTGACACAATGAAGCCCTTCTTTCATAGGTTCATTTTGGCTGCTGGATGGAGAATGGAAGGGCAAAGAGGCTGGAGTGGAAACAGGGGGACTGGGTAGGGAGCTCAGCAAGAGTCCCCTGGGTTCAAATCCCAGGTCTGCCATTTATTTGGTAGGGAACCTCTCAGGACATCAGTCTTCTCTTCTGTAAAATGGGAATGGCAGACATTGCAGCTTGTACCTAGATGTTCCCCCAAAGCCTCAAGCAATCATAGGTGGGATTTTTTGGAGGTGTGCCTGACACACACTGCCCCCTAAAGTGGAAGAACGTGGGGAATCAGCGAGGTCAAGAATCCCATCTAGGGTGTGTGATGCTCGGATCAAAAATGTGATGCTGGGATTCATGGGGAGATGCTAGGATTAAGGGTGTGAGTGCTACCTGATTAAAATGTAACGGACAGAAAGACGGCTGCTGAGTGGTTGCTTGTCACTTGCTGCTACTGCTTCCTCGCTACTTCTCTGCTTTGCTGCCCTCCTGCCTTCTGCCTGCCATGAGCTGTTTCTCCTCTGCAGTACCCCTCTGCCATGCCGCCCTGCCTTGGAGCCAGCTGACTATAGACTGAAACCTCTTCAAACCATGAGCCAAATAAACCTTTCCTCCTTAACTTTGGGTGCTGGGTA
>RJWT010036045.1:0-13351 GCA_004365215.1 Cuniculus paca | reverse complement strand
AAGAACAGAGCTGGTGTTGAAGAGTTCCATGAGTCCTGCTCATTGAAAGTCTAAGCATCAGTAGCTTTGGGATTGCAGATAAGTCTTTTAACTTGAAAGTAAATTAGCAGAAATTTCTTAAATATGACATAGTCAAAACTGACTGCAGAAATTACTTGAAAGAATATTCAGTTTGTTTTCTCAGAGAGGACTCTAAATATCATAAAACACTAGCTTTGGTGTTAGAAAGTTACATTGCTTAATTATGCACAAGTTCCAATTGTTTTTACTTTACTTAACGATTAAAAACTAAGTTGTCATAATGATGAGAAATAAAAATGACAATAGCAAAATTAGCTTATAGGAATGATGAAAAGTGTTTTATTATTATAACTTATTTCCCCTTTACATGATCTAATCATCTCCCAACAGCCCCACCTATGAGGACATAAGGCTTTAGGGAGACATCTAGATATGAGCAATAACATTTGGTCCCGGTCCTTTCTGTCTCCCTACTTCTCTCTTTTGGAATGAGAATGTCTGCCCTGTGCTTTTGTACACTGGCAGAGTTTAACATTCTTTTGACTTTCACAGGGGCTCACAGTGAAGAGTGTGCATTAAATCTCAGAGGAGACTTTGAACTTGGACTTTTCAGCAATGCTGAAACTGTTTGGACTTTGGAAACTTAGAGATGGACTGAATGTGTTTTAAATAAACAGATGCACATGAGTCTTGGGGGGCCCAGGGTGGCATTTGATAGTTTATATGTAGATATCCAACCAAAGCCCCATATGTTCATAGGTCAGGCTTCAGAGGGGTGATTGGGTCACTGGGGGTGTGACAATCACCATGGATTAGTCCGCTGAGAAGCTTGCAGCTCAATGTGATGTTGGGAAGTAGAATCTGGCCAGGTGAGTGACGTGGTGTGTGGTTGGCAGGGCTTCTCTCTTCCTCCTCCCCCTTGTACCTTCTCTGTTTCTTGCCACCATGCCATGAGTTGCTTCTCCTCTGCCACACTCTTCTGAGATGCACCTCTGCCTTGGAGCCACCACTTATGGACTGAAACCTCCACAAACTGTGAGCCAAACAGCCTTTCCTCTTTTGAGTTATGGATGTCTGATATTGTGTCTCAGTGACAAAAATGTAACTAAGACACACTTGGAATATAATAAGGGAGGCCTTTCCTTATGCATTATTTTAATACAAATGTTGACTAAATTTATATCTTCCTGAGTCCATGTTTAGAAGTTCCTTCCCGATAATTTTATTAGGCCCCATATATTACTCAAAGATCGACTGTGTGATGTATTTTGAAAGATTCTTTTTTTTTTTTTTTTTGCGGCACCAGGGATTGAACTCACGACCTTGCGCTTGCCGGGCAGGTGCTTAGACCACTGAGCTAGATCCCCAGCCCCCTGAAAGATTCTTTTGAAGTCAGCGTGTCATTTTTTAGACCTGTAGTGAACAGAAAAGTCAGTCTGCCTGCCTGGGTACTAGAAAATGTGCATTTCCTAGAATCCTTCTAAAACAAGAAATCTAATTTGTCCATCAGTTTAAGTTATGTTAGTTGAACATTAAGACCTTTGTGTTCTGGAAGTATATGTAATATCACTTGTTGGCATTAGCACATATCCAGGAACAGAATAATATTATTACTAATGATTAATTATAATTCTCCAGAAGACAAAATAGCAACATTATCGTCAAGTGTGCCTCCCTTTAAAAAGCTTTTCCATGGTACTTAGGTTTCAGCTGAAGCTAAAGCAAAGCCCACACAGCTGAGCTAGCAGACCTATGCAGAGTGAGTGGCTGGTTACGTGGTTCCGAGAAGCGAACGTGACTGTGGGTGTTTGTTGCTGGATAACTTCATCCTGGAGTTCATTCGTTGCAGGTCTTCACTGTCAGCCACCTGGAGCTCAGACCTTGTACCCAATGAAATTCAAACAAATGAATGAACAAAAAGTGACATTGGTGCCATTTGTTCAGGTGATAACTAAGACTGGATAAATCAGGTTTTCTGTGATTTTTAGGATGGCATCGTTTTATTCATACTAAAAGGCTGTGCTTGTCTAAACTGGGTCAGAGACTAGGCTAGCCAAAGAATTTTGGAGTGATGAGTTTTGGAGGTCTCCGTGTGGAATCTAATTCTGTTAAGAGGCAATCGCATCACAAAGGAACAAAAGTTCCCCAGCGTGTCCCCTAGCAGAAAACCCCGATTTGGGGGCTGCCCTGACAGTCGCTCACTGTCTCCGGTTTCTGGGAGGCCACGGTTGGTGGCTGAGTGGTTTCAGTCGCACTAGGAAGGAAGAATAGACGTTTCTCTACATGCAGAATTTCACGAAGGTCTCTCTCCATCGGGTGCCCGTGCGACTTTTCTGTGTGCGGTCACTGTGGAGCAAGGCAAGGCCTCTCTGTGAGGAGTATGTGTGAGGTCTCTGTGTGATATGAGATATCTCTGTGTATTGTCTCTAGGAGTAGTCTTTCCAGGAAGTCTTGGGGAGACTGTAAACTTGAGAGGTGCGGTGCGAGGTCTCTATGAGAGATGTCTGTCAGAACTTCGTGGGCCAGGAGGAGGTTGGAGTCTTATCTCTGGATGGGTTGTGCTGGGGAGCACTGTGGGAAGTCTGTAAGATCTGTCCCTAAGAGCACGGTGTCTGTGGAGGTCACTCCATGGTGTCTGTGGGGTGGTCCCCGTGCATGGTCATCTACTGGGGTCTCTGTGAGATCTCTGAGCAGCTGAGTGACATCTCTGAGGGGAGCTGTGTGTAAGGACTGTAGCAGTCAGAGGCCACTGTGGGACATCTCTGTCTTAGCTTTCTGTGAGAGGTCCCTGAGATCTGTCAGTGTAAGCCTCTGACAGAGGTCTCTACAGGAGGTCTGAGAGAGGGTCTCTGTGGGATCTCTATATGCAGAACCTGAAGCTGGTATGTTCTCAGGGAGGTCCATGTAAGATGTTTCTGTGCTTTTCAGAGGTCTCTGTGGATTCCTGTAGGGGTGCCAGTGTGGCACTCTGCAAATTTCTGTGTGGGTCCCTAAGGAAGTGTTAAGGAATGTGGGCCTGTGTTGGAGCGTCTCTATGGAGGTCTCTCTCTGTGGATCTCCAGAAGTCTCTTGTGGGTCCCTGTGAAAGTTTCTTTGGGTCCTCGTTGTGGTCAGTCATTGTTGGTCTCTGCAGTCTGCGTGTGGATCCTTGTGGAGATCTGCATGGAGGTCTCTGTGGGGGAATCTGGGGAGGATGCTGGGAGACCACGTGGAAGACTTTGTGCTCTGTCACTGGCCTTACTGCCCCTCATGAAATACACACCCGGTGGCAGCAGAAGGGGCAGCAACTTGTTCCTTTTAGCTCGTTCAGCAGCAGCCTCTTCAGCGAATTCCCGTTTGCACTCCTAGGGTCAAGCCCAGTACACTTTCCCACCAAAACTCCGCCTGCCAGGTCCCTGAGAGGACCTAGCGGTGCCAAGCTCAGGGCCCTTGCTCTGCTCTTGTTGCGAGGTGCAGGGTGGACGCTGAAACGGCCCTTCAGTGAGACAGACCCTTGATCACGTGAGGTCTGTAGGGCTGATAGTCACAAACTGAGCAGCCATTTAGTCCTCAATAGGGGACCTCACAGGGGTTGGGGCAAAGCCCATGTTGGTGTTCTCTGCCTCATTAGCACTTCCTGTTGCGTGACTGTCTACAGGGAACAAACTGAGGCTGGAAAAATGGCTCCTCATCCCAGCTAAACTTGATTATCAGTGTGACCGGATTAAGGGATGCCTAGAGAAGGGTTTGGTCTTCCAGGGCACTAACTCATCAATGAATTAACCCACTGATGAATTCGTAGTTGAATGGGCCTTGGTGGGGAAAGTCACTGCAGGCTTGACTTCGAAGGGTGTGCCTTTCCTCAGTCTCTCATCCTGTCTGATTCCTTGAGCAGCCCTCCTTCACAATGCTTTTATGCAACAATGCTTCTGCCTTGAACCCAGATGACCGTAGAAGGAAACCTCTGCAACCATGGGCAGAAATAGATCATTCCTCTTTTAAGTTATTTGTCTTGGGTATCCGGTCACTTTTTTCCTCTTTTTGCTTTGGGCCCGTCTACTTTCCCATGCAAATGGGCCCTGCAATATAGGAAACATGGTGTCTTTTCTTTTGCTGAGACAAAATATCCAGCACCCAAAGTTAGAAAACGAGAAGTTTATTACAGAGCTACTATGATTAAAAAAAAAAAACAAACAGCACGCTACTGGCAAAAAAAAACCCCAAAAACAGACATAAGGATCAATGGAACAGATTAGAAGATGCAGACACAACTCCAAACATACTCAGCCTCCTTATCTTTGACAAAGGAGCCAAACATGTTCACTAGAAGAAAGATAGCCTCTTTAATAAATGGTGCTGGAAAAATTGGCTTTCCGCATGCCAAAGACTAAAACTAGACCCATGTCTATCACTATGCACTAACCTAAAATAAAAATGAATCAAAGATCTAAATATTAAGACAGAAACACTAAATCTACTAGAAGAGAGAATAGGTAGAACCTTTCAGGGCATAGTTGTAGGCAGAGACTTCAGGAACAAAAACCCCACTGGCATGGGAAATACTGCGAAGAATCAGCGAGTGGGATCTCATCTTAACAAAAAGCTTTTTTGCATAGCAATATAAATCACCAACAGAGTGGGAAAAAAATCTTAGCAAGTTGTTCTTCAGACAAAGGACTAATATCTAGAACATACAAAGAATTTTTAAAAATCAGACCTCCCAAACTTAAAGACACAATCCAAAAATGGGTATCCGAGATGAATGCGCACTTCTCAGAAGTATAAACGGCAAATAAACGTATGAAAAGCTGTTCGACACCACTGAGCATTCAAGAGATGCAAATTAAAACAATGCTGGAGTTCCATCTCATTCCAGAAAGAATGGCTAGTAACAAGAAAAATCAACCAATAACAAACGCTGGTGGGGCTGTGAGGAAAAGAAACTCCTCTCCACTGTTGGTGAGAGTATAGACTAGTGCAGCCACTATGGAAAATCAGTGTGGATACTCCTCAAAAAACTAGGACTAGAGGTCCCACTTGATTCAGCTACTCCCTTTTAGTATCTTCCTGAAAGAATTATAAGCATCATAGCACAGTGATATATGCACACTCACGTTTATAGCAGCACACGCACCTATGGCCACATGAGGCACTGAGAGGTATCTGGATACAAGCCCTAACGCATGGACTGGAAGCAGAGGGAGGCATAGTAAAAACTACTGGCCACCTAAGCTCCTGCATTTTTGACGTCGCTCCCTGTGTGAATACGTATCTTGTCTGACTGCCTCTTCCCCTGCCAGTCAATAGGACAGGAAAAGACTGGATCTGGGAACTTGTGAGCCCAGACCAGACCCATGGCATTTTAAATACTGACCTCTGCTCTGGGAGAAGTGTTAAGGACAACTGTACCTGTAAAAGTCACCAGGTTGCAAAGTCAATCCAGAATTCCCTAGCCCTAAATATTCCAGAAGTTGTCAACTGGTCCTTTCTGGAATTCACGAGGTGATGGGACAGACTAGTTAAATACACTATTGGGAAATTAACCCTCCTGCTTGGAGGCTCTGCTTCCTATTGGATCTATGTCAGAGCTAAAGGCCTATGGTCTGGCAGCCAGAGCGGGGAGAGCCCTGGCGGGGATGGGGTGAGCAGCGCAGCCTGCAGTGTCTCCTTCCACCAGGCTGGTTTATGGCACTGGGTGAGCTGGGGCTTCCCAAGCACAGCACTTGCCACTCACATGGCACCCTGCCTCATTCCTTGGCTGAACGTTTTGGAATTATTTTACTGCATTTCACCCTGGGTGCATCATGCCCTATCTTGGGATGGTGCTGCACATGTAGTCCTGCCCAGATGGGAAGGCAGGTGACCTTAGACAGGGGTGACACATCCCTCAACAGCTGTCCTGCAGCTCCTGCCCACCCACAACTGTATGTTCCAATCCAGACTGCTGCTTCAGAGCGTAAAGGAGGCAGAGGGGAGAGTGATCCAGTCGTGTCATCAAGGTTGGCATAAAATGGGCTGCAAGTCCTGTCCCCTTGCAGTCTCCATCAGACAGGATGGGAGCCCACCAAAGAAATCCAGGGTGGCAACTCTGCTGCCTATGAAGAAGCCAACAAGAAGCCAAGCCCTCCCTGAGAGTCGGCACCATGTGCGGGCTGCTGGGGGGAGAACCAGACGCCAGCCCCTTCCGGCGTGCGGGCTGGGAGGCAAGAAGAGATAAGATCCACCCCCATATCTTAATTGTTTTGTTTGGTTGGATCTTATTTGGCTTTGTCTTGTTGGATTTTATTATATCCAATGGCAGGAGTAGCTATTTCAAAGATGGTAAGGTATATTATGGTAGCCATTTTGGATTTACTATTATCTTGTTTTGAAGTCCTGTATCACTTTCACTGTTTTGTTTTGATTGGTTTTATTCTGTTCTGTTTTGTTTGATTTTTACTATGTCTGAAGGTATGGGCAGCTATTTTGAAGACAACAAGAGGCATTATGGTAACCATTGTTGATTTTCTATTATCTTGTTTTGAAGCCCCATGTAACTCATAGTTTTGTTTTGATTGGCTTTATTCTGTTTTATTTTGCTTGGTTTGATTCTCTTTAAAATAAAAATTACAAAAAACAATTTTAAAAAGAAGACTCTGCTGCCTATGAACTCTACCCATCCAGGGTTCCCGTGGCCACATGGTGCCATGTGAGACTGCTGGCCCCGATGGTTCCTCTGTGCGCCCATCCCCAGAGCTAAATAAGGGTGGAGGGAAGGTGGAGGACCCACAGGTTCAGCCTGACCCTGGCGTGAGGTCCTTGTAGGGGAACGGGCCATGCTGACAAGTTCCTCGGGCCCTCTGGTTTCTGTAGTGAGCACATGATGAAGGCTTAAGGCGCAGGGATGGACATGAAGGTAGGGCTGGGACCTCAGTGTCACTATCACCTCCCCGCAACGCCATGCCCTCTAGAAACTGCTCTGAAGAGCGACACATGCCCATCCTTTCTCACATGCCGATCCTTCCTTAGGCAGGACACAAAAAATTTTGTTAGGAAGCAATAAACATCTTGGTAGAAAAAAGCCATTAGCACACAGAGGATGAGCTCATATGAGACAGAGCCGGTATTTTTTTTAGTGTTCATTTTCTGTCAGAAGAAAAGGCATGAGGAGACCATTTCTCCAGTTGTTGAGGAGGACAACTCTTTGCAGAGCGCATGCTGACTGACAGTGGAGATGATCCGAGGCACCTGTGCCTGTTCGCTTATGACAGCCTTGATGAGTGGGGCGCTGGCTCCCCGGACAGCAGGGTCTGATTGGGGTCCCTGTCTCTGATCCATCCACCTGCTCTTGAAAGAATGGCTGTGGTCCTTGCGGCTGGCGTGGCGAACACAGGCCGGGTCTTTCAAGACCGTGCTCTTGTCGGGGCTGGAAGAAGCCCTGTGGAAGCAGGAATGCCTGCCCACAGGTCCTGGTGGTTCTGCTTTCTGCGAGTTTAACCCTGAAGGAGGACTTCCACAGAGAAGCCCCAACTCCTCCACCAGAATCTGTCCAACAGCTGCGAGGGGCACCTGCACTTCTGCTTGCCCAGTTTCAGAGCAGTCTTTTTGTGAGTGATGCCCGGCTCCAGGTGGGAGCCTGTGAGGGCTTAGGGAGTCTTCCTGCCCTGCACATTTTTTACTGGGGTTAAGGCACGCAGAAAGTGCTTCATCTTTCTCTTGATCAGGTTTTCTGGAGCAGGTGGATGAATCTGACCCTTCTCTGGCAGGTGTGGACCGGATTTGCTCCCAGAGATCTCCCCTTCTCTGACCTGTGAGTGACGGCTCAGTTCAGGAGCACGGGAGGACCTCACTCCTGCAAAGAGTTCTCCCTCCTCTCCTGGTCTGGGCTTCCTGCACTTCCTTTATTAGCGGAATGGGATATCTTGCTGTCGCCCTTTCCTGTGTCCTGGATTCTGAATATGCTGGGCTCCTGCTGCTCCTGATAGCTCGCTGACACAGGAACTGTACGGTTGGAGGGTTGCTGCAGGGCATGCGCTGGAGCTGGATAGAAAGGCTCTGAAGGCCAGGGGAGCCCCAGAGTGTGCCAGAGTTAGAGGCCACCAGCAGACACAGTCTCATACCAGTCCGCTCCTTCTCTGTGCATACTGATCTCAGGGCCACTCTTCTCTTCACATTTCAAGCTTGATTCTGGGGATAGAATCCCAGAGACAGAGGAGTGATTACTGGTGCCTGGAGGCCCTACAGTCCTTCTACTGATGTTGATGTTTTAAGAGTTTCCCAGTGCTAGGATTAAGGACACTAGGATGAGTGTGAGTGCTACCCACCCTAACTATTCCTCCTCTGCCATGGCCCTCTGCCATGCCAACCTGCTGAAAACCAGCTTTTACCAGTTAAAGACTTTATTTTCCACTTCATTGTTTTCTGCTCTTACTTTTAATATTTTTTTCATCTTCTTTTAGTTTAGCTATTCTATTCTTTGTTTACTCAGATGGATAATTGTTTTGTTTTTCTTTTTATACTAGTGAAAGTAAGGCTATAAGATCACTCTTCAACCATCCCACAAGTCTTGATTTGGCTTTATTTCATTGTCTTTCAGGTCAAAATATTTTCTAAAATCTGTTGTTTTATTCTTTGATTATTGGACTGCTCAATTTAACTCTATTCAGAATAATTTTTTTATTTTCCTTAAGAATCTGATTTCCCTTTGGCTAATGAATAATCTACAAATGTGTCAGTACATTTCCACCATTGGAAGATTTCCTGGATATGTTAAGGTATTTTTGGATTCTAGTTTAATTCTATCATTGTCCAAAAATATCTCACATAGTTACTGTCTCAGTTACTTCTCTCTCTTTGCTGAGACAAAATACCTGACACCCAACATGAAGGGAGGAAAGATTTATTTCTTACAGTTTTTGGAGGTTTCAGTCCATACTCAGCCGGTTCCAAGGCAGGGTGGCACATGGCAGAGGGGCAACACTTCAAGGCAGCAACCAGCAAAAGCAGCCAGAGCAAAAGGTGGGAGAACAAGCATCTTCTCCTCCCTTATATTGTATGCCAGCTCCACCGCTGGGTGGGTGCAGCACTCACACCACCAATCCCAGTGCTAGACAGCAAACCAATCACAAATCCTAGATTCAGCTGCTTCCATCGCTACAGGAGGCTAGGGGGGGCCACTTAGACACAAACCGTAACAGTCACTATTGCTTCTAATTTGTTAAATGGCCAGAAAGATGGTTTACCTTCTTGATGAAGTCTCCCTGATTGCTGGACAATAATATGTCTTTTTGTCATTGTAGAGAATGTACTAGATATTGTCAATTATGTTGTTTATGATGATTTTATTCAAATTATCCATTTCCTGACTAATTTCTATCTACTTGCACTATCATGTACTAATGAGGAGTATTTAAGTCTCTTATAACTCTTCATCTGTTTCTCCTTTGAGATTTATCAGCTATTACATAGTATAATGAAAGTTTTTCGTTAGGCACATACAGCTATAGACAATTATCTCTTCTTGTAGAATTGATTCCTCTACTATTATGTAAGATGAATCACAGTTTCACAATATCAGATGTAAACTATTATTCTGAACATTATTAGGATTAAAATAATCCCTATTGAGATTTTTGAATTGTAGCAAAACAGTGCCTAGTAGAAACATGTATTAAATATAGATATTAGAAAATAATAATGATCTCACTTAAGCAGACTAAGATTCCTCCTAAAGGAGGTAAAGAAAGAAGAGCAATTTCAATCCAAAGCAAAGTGAAGAAAGGGATTAATAACAATTATGGGAGAAATTTTATTAATTAAGAGAATGATTATAGGATTTCAATTTGACTATGTGTGGGGGATGTTTTTTGATTGCGTGCTGTACGAAAGTGAAGGCAATTCTATTGTTCTATCTCTCAAAAAATCTTAACTACAGGAGTGCAGACTATATCCACGATCAAGTCATCGTAAATAAGTAGCTATCACTCTTTTTAACCAAAGGAGAAAAGTGTTTTTGTATTGGAGGTGGTGCAGTGATTTTTTGTGTGTGTGTACTTCAGAAAAATTATGAATTGCCGTCATTTTGTTTCACTTTATTGGTGTCTTACAGCAATCACGTTTTCTGTTGCCACACTAGTCCACCCTCAGCCACACGGATTTGATGTGTTCCATGACCTGCAATGCATGCCTAAAGAAATGGAGAGTGAACAAGCTTGCCTATACTAGGCTTATCCTACACATAATTACCTATTGTAAAGTTTGAGTCAGAAATTAGGTAAATTCTTATCTATTTTTCTCATTGCTGAGATAAAACTCCTGACACCCAAAGTTAAAGCAAGAAAGGTTGATTTAGCTCAGAGTTTGCAGAAGTTTCAGTCCTGCAACGGGCTGGCTCCAAGGCAGGGTGGCATAGCAGAGGGTCATCGCAGAGGAGAAAGTTTGTGGCAAGCACAGGCAGCAAAGGCAACCAAGCAGCAAGCAGCAAAGACAGATGATGAACCTCTTTCTGTCCCTTATAGCACATCCAGGCTACCTACCCTTCCTTCAGGCAGGTAGCACTCACACCCTTAATCCTACCACCGAATCCTTGACCCCAAAATCTCACACCCTAGATCAAAGCACTTCAAGAAAGCCCTGCTTGTGTCTGAGTGTGGCTTTGGGGTACATGCAGATACCATAACAGCCAACTAGAAATTGGCAACAGTAATAATGTGGAATATTATAACGTACGGTGGATAAAGTTTTATAGTATGAGATCTCTTTCCTTCAGAGTAGTTTATTTTATTGTAGCATATTTTAATCCAAGAGAAAAGGAGTGGAAAACTCCAATGCACAGAGAACCAGCCAGGTTTTCAGAGGAGATGCAGCGTTTTCTCAGTCTCCTTACTGTGCCTGGCACAGGACTGGGCTGCAGCTTCTGCAGGGTGCACTCACCGAGTCATTTACATCACTAGGTTCCCTGGCTGTGAGAAGCCCAACAGCACCACCCAGGAAACGGAGCCCAGAAACCTCTGAGGAAGCACCGAGAAACGCACTTGTTTGCAGAACGCAGCAATCCACACTGGCCTTGTGGGAAAACTTGACAGCTGATCACGTGAAAATAGCACTAAAGAATCTGATCAACTGTTGTGGTTTGTCTCTGGATGTGCTCCCCAGTGCCTCATGCAGTCATGGGGGCGGGCCTTTTGAAGGCGGGTGAGTCTAGAGTTTGTGACTGGTTTGTTGTCTAGCGCTGGGATGGGCGGTGTGAGTGCGGCACCCACCCAGGGGCAGAGCCAGCACACAATATTGGGAAGGAAAGAGGCATGCTCTTCCCTTTTGCCCTTTTCCCTCTTGTTGCTTGCAGTGGCCATAAGCAGTTCCCCCTTAGCTACACCACCCTGCCTTGGAGCCAGCTGAGTATGGACTGAGACCTCCAAAAACTGTGAGCTAAATAAACTTTTCCTTCCCTAATTTTGGAGTTTGTTGGGTGTTTTGTCTCAGCAATGAGAAAAAAGTAACCAAGACATCAACCTTAGAGAATACAAGTATGATCACAATATTCTGTACATCTTTAAAGAAATTATTGCAGTAAAAGACGCATTCATTCCTACCTCTTCAAATAACTCTCTTGTTTGTACACACTTATTGCATCATTCTTGCCAGTCTCCTGAAGTAGTTCTGGAGGGGCTTTTTTATGAGAATGTTTATGATGTGTGACCCAAAATCTGGGGAGTACTGCTGCTGAGTACCACCTTGCAGAGTCTCAGGCTGGTGAAAACACTGCTGTGTCCTCAGCTCCCTTTTTCAGTGGATCTGGCCCCTTTCGACTTCTGACTCTTTCCCAATCAAAATATGCATGAAGAATAAACACTCTGAATGGGTTCAGTACCTCTCCGTCATGACAGTGTAATTGAAGACACTTACAAAAGGGGACTCTGGAAACTGCATCAGAAAGTAGCAAAAAGTATGGAGTAAATGTATTCAGTGGAAAGAGAATATTTTGATTGGGATTAGTGGCAACATATCTTTTACTGTGAATAATTTTTTATTAAATTTTTTATTATTGGCAACAATAATAATGCGGAATCCACTGGATTTTGGAGTCAGATCTTGTATAGGAAGCCCTTGATTAGCTGAAGCCGGCTGTGCCTTCCTCTGCTCGTGCTGTGAGCAGGACTGAAGTGTGGCTGCGTATATCTGGAAAACCCTGGAGAAGTGTCCTCCTGAGGACTTCCTCAGAAAGGAAAAGAGCAATGAACTATCCTTAGTTCTGTAGTTTATAATGGGGAGTCACTGTGATATCATTGTGGAATGTCGCTCCCCTTTTTGTTTTTTATTTCTTTTGCTTTGGCCTTTTCTTATTTAGAAGAGATCGTTATCCCTTGGAGTATTAAGTCGTCAAATATTGCCACACTCCTCATTGTACTTCTGAGGGGCAAAATCACTCAGAAGTCTGGAACCTGTGTTACAAGTCAGCTTTGAAATCAACTTGGTAATATACCATACACATCATTTAGAGAGACTTGTACCTGGAGATTTAGAAAAGAAATCACTTCATTTGCAGCAATATGCTTGCATTTGAGAAATTTTCAAAATAAAAATGTGTTTTAATTATTTCTTCTCTCATTTTAATCTATTTTATTTTTATTTTGCAGTCCCATTGACTGAACCCCAGGCCTCATGTATTCTAGCCAGATATTCAAACTGAGGAATACCTCCAACCCCTTTTTATTTTTTTGAGTCCTGGTCTTGCCAAGTTACCCAGACTACCCTTGAACTTTCCGTTGTCCTGCCTGAGTTGTGTGGCCTGGATTACAGGCATTCCCCAAAAGGCCAGGCTCACCATCATTTTTTCATGTGCATTTCTTGATATGCATAAAATGCCAAATGTTTCCAAGACTCATACCTTATTAAACTTACAGTGGCTACGGTTTCTAAAGTATCGACAAAATCTTTGCGAAGATCGAACTCCCTTGGTGTTTCTTCAGGGGGTGAAGACAGCAGCTCCTGCCACGCAGACCGGATCACATTTCCTCCAGGCAGTGCGTGGCAGGTGTGGGTGCAGTGAGTGACGGTGACAGTGCATCCGTGCACGGGGCCCATTGTCCTCCTCACAGCTTGTTGAAGGTTGCGTTGGGACTGGGGGACAACGCATTGCACGTGTCCCAGAAGGACACTGTCCCCCACGTTTGCCACTTTTCAAACTTCATGAATACCTTGGGCAAACTTAATTCAAAAGATTGAAAAGTAATCACTTTGTATTAAGAATTGATTTTAAAAGAATAATTTTTAAAAAGCATTTTCTGTGTGGTGTGCTTCCTAACTGCTGTTCTGCTCTGAAAACTTTAATTTTTTGCATATTATGCAGCATAAACAAAAAAATTCAATCCAA
>RJWT010036044.1:0-13345 GCA_004365215.1 Cuniculus paca | reverse complement strand
TTGTGTTGGAAAGTACAGAAAGATATACATTTGATAAATGACACATACACAAGAATAAAGGAGTGCATGTGAAATTGAATACATTCTGCGAAGTGTTCCAATCTCACTTACTTGGTGACATATGATGTTGAACTTTGGTAAGGCTGGGTGAAAAACAAAGAGAATTTTCTTGTATATTTCTTTGCAACTTCCCTAAATCTATAATTATCTCAAACTTTAATTTTTAAATACTGAAATATATGATGAAACTAATTCTCATTTAGTTTTATCTATTAGGGGAACATACAATGGGTTATGGTAGAATCTGGATACTAAATGTCACCCAAAGTCCACATGTTGATGTCTTCTCTAGAGTGGCACTGTTGGGAGGGTTTTTTTGAAATCTTTGAGAGGTGAGTTTGTAGGTGACAGGCCTTGGAAGAGCATAGAGAATACTAGCTTCTACCTTTTAGCCCCCTGCCATAAGATGGATGGGCCTTCTCTGTCACACCCTCCTGCCACAACATGTTTCCTCAACAGGTCAACCAATATGGACTGAAACCTAGAAAACTGTGAGGGAAAATATACTTTTTTCTTCCCACACTGTATCTCAGGCAATTGTTACTCCACATTCCAGTCTTTACATTAGGTAGTAGAGTCACAAACAATTCTGTATTAACATGCATTATACCAAATACATACATTCTCTTACTTGTGTCTACACACAAGATTACGTGACTTAAATTTTTACCTATGTCAATTATTGTATTGAAATAATTAAAACATGAGTCAAAAAAGATCTGTGTGCTTTATATTGTATGTGCATTTCTTCACATTGGAAGTATGTATTTTCAGACTTTTACTTTTAGAAAAAAATAGAATATCCTTGATTTTCTATTTTATTTTGTTTTTTACATTAGCCTTTAAAAATCAACAAAATACTGGGTGGAGGAGTCTAATCTTAATGGCAAATCAAAAAGTTTATTGTCTCATTTACGTTTGTCTGCCTCTATGTTAATGATATAAAAATGATTTTTGTCTGAAATATTTGTTAATTGAATCAGTAGACAGAGGTTGTGTTTTTTCCCAAATCTATCCCTTCCTAAAAATGTGTTGAATTTTGAGGCAATTGGGGAATAGTAAATATTCCAGGAAATAGGTTTAAAGATATTTAACTTGCCTGTTTCATGATGCAACTTAGAAAACAAAAGCTATCTTTACATTTTACTAAGTACAGAACCAAATCATAACTTATAATTCAGATTCTTTCATTATTCCATACTATGTTTATAATTATATTTGTCTAAAGAAAATTTCAAACTAACAGGTAGTCATAATTAATATGGAAATAAATACTTGCTTTCTACAATCTTTTATATTGAAATAATATCTGACTGAAACACAAGGACTGTTAGGTATGATTACTGTCCAAGGATTTCAGTGTGATATGAAAGATTGTGATACGAAAGCTTTTATATAAACAAGAGTGAGTGTTTGTGTGGTACGCAAAAAATGTTTAGATTCAAACTTTGTCTTAATGAATTCAAAAGATACATATTGTTATTTGGAATAGCTTCATGACTTTAATAGTTCAGCTTTGAATAACATGTGTTGATTACAAGACAAATACATGTATAGCCATATATGTTAGCAATTTTAGAAAATGCTAAAAATTTCCAAATTTGAATTCCTGCTACAATCTGAAAATTATGACTTTGACTTAAAAGGGGGACAAACAATGATAGTATCTGAGAAGGGAGAAGATAGTGGAATCAGTTTCCAAGCAGAAAATGTGAAAGGTGAAGTAGCTGAGTGTCCCTGGCTGGAATGAAAACTATCCTGTGTGTTTATTGCTTTACAGTGTTAAATTAAGCAATTGTGAGACAATTGTACCCTTTCCAGATAAAAATCTCTAACTGGCAATGAACACAAGGTTAAAACTTACTAGTAAACATTAGTGTGAAGGGCAAAAATGACCTCTGTGTGGATTTTGACAAGCATGCTTTTCTTGGCCCTTATTTGAATAAATCAATACCTGCAAAAATGTTTTCTGTTCATCCAGACATCAACTCACTGAAGCCTTATTTCTCTGTCTGACTTCACTGTGATACAGAAAGTTATTCTTTTCTAACAGACAATTTACTAGCACAAGTCAAATAGGAGTCCCTGGCTGGGGACAGAGACTAATCTGTAAGTTAAGCTGACTTCTCTTAATTAAATCAAGCAGCATTAAGCCAACTGCACTCCTTTCAGTAAAAAAAAAAACAAAACTGTACCTGCCAAGCTCATTGAAATAGAATGTAATGATCTTTTCCAAATATTATAAACACCTGATGCAGAGTACAAGAAATTTTCAAACGTGAAAAAAAATTATCTTTCATAAGAGAAATAAAAGCTTAGCTTCTATGGGTTTTAAAGTCACTATTTTCCTGATTCATGACACATACAAGTTCAACTAAAGGCACCCCTACATACATTGCTGGTGGGAATGTAAACTAATACAACCATTATGGAAATCTCTATGGCCATTGGTGAAAAAAACTAAATATAGAAATTACATTAAACTCAGCTATACCCCTTATAGGTGTCTTCTGGAAAGAACTGAAGAAAGCATATTAAGGTGATACATGCCTACCTATGTTTATGGCAGCACAATTCATAATAGCCAAATCTTGAGAACAAGCTATATTTCCATTCACAAGTGAATAGATAAAGAAATTGTGGTATCTATACATAATGGAATGCTATTCTGCTACAAAGAAGCATAAATTTGGGTGATTTGTAGAAAATGGGTACACCTTGAAAACAAGGTTAAATGAAATACACTACCCATAAGCTTAAATATCATACAGTTTCTATTAAATGAAAAATCCAAAGTATAAATAAGAACAAAATAAAAGTTAGATAAAAGAAAACAGGGGACTTGATCTTATGCATATGGGAAGGAGACTTTAAAATAATTAAGACGTACCATGTACATGTACCAGCTACTTATAATGAATGTAATCATTATATTTTGCAAACATGAACTAAAAAATAAAACTTAAAAAGAAAGAAATTGAAGAAAGGGGCATTTAGATACAGAGGGAGAGAAGAAGGCAGGAGAGATAGAGAAGGGTAATAAAAAGAATCAAGGTATGTTAAGTATATGTTCCTAATCTCTAAGATGAACATAAATATCAGGAGCTGAAAAATTCACTAAAATATTTTTAAAAACTGAAAAATGAAACCCATGATGAAAAAAATAGGAAGATAAGAATAGATAAGGCCCTGCCATCTCCTCTCCATCACTATAGGAACCAAGGAGAACAGTGCCAGAGGAGACTCCCCTCATTGCCTCTCTGCCACCTCAAGTACCCAAGTGAGCCTCGTTGGAGGAGAGGCCCCTCCTATTATCTTTCTGCCGCTACAGAAACAGGTGAACAGGGCCGGAGGAGGGCAGCCCCTACCCTCGCTATTGCCAAGACTGAGTTGAACTGCTTGGGAAGGTTCAGAGATGAGAAGGAATGCCAGTGACACAGTAGGGTCCCAGTTATTGTTCACAGGATGAACAGGTGAGACTAATGGTGAGAAAAGGCCAAAGAAAAAGTAACAATGTGAGACAACAAGTGATTGAGGTCTCCATGCCACCAGTAACAAGCTCAGGAAGAATCCAAGGCTTAGTAACTAACACTTCCTCTCCATTTTTTTCACTTCTTATTCTTTATCTCCTTTTTTTCTTCTCTTCTCTTCTCTTCTCTTCTCTTCTCTTCTCTTCTCTTCTCTTCTCTTCTCTTCTCTTCTCTTCTCTTCTTCTTTCTTTCTTTCTTTCTTTCTTTCTTTCTTTCTTTCTTCCTTTTGCCCTTTTTTCCCCTCTCTTTCATGAATGGCTGGGGAAAACTCAAACCACAGAAAACAAGTCCCATCCCCCAAACAGAGACCAAGTTCAGATATCTCTTGAATATTTCTTCATTCTTTTCTAACCCCTTCTCTAGTTTCCCAAACCTTTCCTGGTCATCCTTTGTCTGACAGTTTTGCTTCTACTTCCTTTCCAGTTATTGTGTTTCATACACTATCCTCCCAAAATTTCTTAACAACATTCTGCCAAAGGGAAGCACTTTGCACACAAAATTGCTAATTTACAACCAGTTCTGTTATATCTATTGACTCCACTTCTATGGTCTAAGTTACAAAATCAGTAGTTACCAATTTTTCAGTTTCTAAATTATGCTCGATGCTATTGTAATTGCAAATATTACTACTTTAGCTAGGATGTCATATCTATTGTAATCAGCTATTCTCCATTCTGTAACAATAGTGGAATGCTCTGGGATAATATCCTCACCACAGCCCTATACCAAAGAACCAATACCTGATCTAAACAGATACCAAATCCACTCTTAATTAATTGAAAATTTAGGTCCTTTTAATGTTCACAAAACAAGAATCTCCTACACACAGAAGACATCCCTGAAGAACATACTTTTCCTAGAGAGACCTTGATACTAGTGATACAACTATTTACTACAAAAACTGACAAGAACCATCACAGGAAACAAAATAAAAACATTTTGAAATAGAAAATGAAAAGACGAAGAAAAAAAATGCATGCTCATTCCTCTACCTCATCCAGAACAAGTCCAGGAGGCATAGATGTATAATAAATTGAAAAAAGAAACAAAACTTAAATTTCTGAAATGATAGCAACTGAAGTAAAGAAACAAATCCATGATGCTATACAGAAAATCAGATCAGAAATAACTTCTCAGGTAAAAAAAGAAATGTCAACATTTACAAAGGAATCTAGAGTAGAGAGAGATAAAAAAATAGATGATGATAGGAAGAGAATGAAAATTGTAAATGATCAATATAGGAAATAAATAGAATGCACAAAATGGATTCAAACAGATATCCAGGAAATTAAAAATTCCACTGAAAGTAAGCAAAACTGCTTGAATGAAATTGAAAACAGACCTTGAGACATTGAAGACAAAAATGTCACTAGTGATCATGAAAGGAAAGATTTTCTAAAAATAATAAAAAATCAGGAAATAAAAATTAAATAGCTACAAAGATGTAAAGAAAAATAATATAAGCATAATTAGTGTCAATGAAAATTCAGGAGTGAACACAAATGACTTAAAAAAATAAAAACTATTTGCAGAAGTAACAGCATAAAATTTCCCAAGCATAGGAAAGAATCTAACATACAGATGAGTGAACTCCAGTTAGCAATAACCAAAATAAATCTACACACAGATATATAATAGTCAAGATCCTGTAAATTCAACACAATATAAGACTATTAATAGTTGATAGAGAAAAGAAAAAGATCACCTATAGAGGAAAGCCCATCAGAATCATGGCAAACTTCTCAACACAAATGTTCAAGTAAGTTAAGAAGAGCTTGGAGTGAAGTATTTAAAGTCCTGAAAGGAAACAACTTCCAACCCAGACTGATGTACTCTAAAAAATTATCTTTCACAATTAATGGAGAAATAAGATACTTCCTTGACAAAAAAAACGAGTGAAAAAATTCATATTCTAGACAGAGACAAAAAAGATCACAATTCCAAGAACAACAACAGAAAAAAACCACCAACCAAGGTAAGCAATTAAACAGAGGGGAAAAGTGGGGAACCAACAGCAGGAAAATACCATGACAAACACAAGTGAGTACATATCAGTTATTATTATCAATGTTAACGGCCTCAATTCACCAATCAAAAGAAACAGACTTGCAGAATGGATCCTGAAACTAGATCCAAAAACATGATATATACAAGAAACACATTTAACTCAAAGAGAAATTCATAGACTAAAAGTCAAAGCATGGAAAACAATATTCCATGCAACAGGAATCCAGAAAAAAGCAAGGAAAGCTATTGTGTTTACAGACAATGTGAGCTTCCAATGAAGAATGATCAAAAGTGACATAGAATACTTTTGTCATAGGAAAAATTCAAAAGAAGGAGATAACAATCTAAATATATATGCAACAAATATGGGATCATCCAATTATGTAAGACAAATAGTAATAGACATAAAAAATCAAATAAGCAATAACATAATGGTAATAGAGAAATTCAATACCCCATTGTCACACAGGGATAGATCAATTGGATGGAAAATAAGCAAAGAAATAACAGTATTGAACAAAACACGTGAATAAATGGACTTAGTAGATGTTTACAGAGTGTTCCACCCAACAACCTCAGAGTACACATTTTTTTCAGTTACACATGGGATAGTCTCTAAAATAGACCAAATACTAGCCCATAGAAAATGCTTAAGTAAATGCAAAGGAATTTAAATTGTCTCATGCATATTTTCTGACCATAGTGCAATGAAATAGGAAAAGTAATCACAAGAACACCAGAAATACATGGAATTTAAGTAACAGTCCCCTGAACAACCAATAGGTCACAGACAAAATTAAAGAAGAAATTAAACAGTTATAATCAAGTGAAAATGCAAATACAAATTAAAAGAATCTGTGGGATGCAATGAAAGCAGTCCTCAGAGGGAAATTTTATAGAGGTGAATTCTCACATCAGTAAAACAGAATGAGCAAAAATAAACAACCTAATGTTGCACCACAAGTTTATATGATAAAAAGAGCAAGTCAAACCCAATGCCCATACAAGGGAGGAAATTATAACAATCAGAGCAGAAATTGATTCAATTCAGATCAAGTAAACAATACAAAGCATTAATAATCAAAGAGTTGGTTCTTTGAAAGAATAAATAAAAATTATAAACCTCTAGCCAACATTACCAAAAAAAGGAGAAAAAACTCAAATTCATGCAATAAGTAACGAAATGAACAAAATCACTATAGATTCTGTGAAAATCGAGATTATCAATACACTAAAAATCTTTACTTGCATAGGATAGAAAACACAAACAAGGACTCATTCATAGAAACACATGAATTATCAAAATTGAATCAAGAAGATATAAATAGTTTGAATAACCCAGTATCAGTTAATGAAATTGAAAAATACTTAAAATCTTACCAACATAGAAAAATCCCAGGTCCTGATGGATTCACAGTTGAATTCCACATGAAATTTAGAGATTTAACACCAATACTCCTCAAACTAATTAATGAAAATGAAAGGGTAGCGATTCTCCTTGATTCATTCCTGGAGACAAGTACTACTTTGATCCCAAAACCAGAGAAACGAATAGTCTTTATCTCAATCTCATAAAAGCTATTTATAACAAGCCAAAAGCCAACATCATACTAAATGGACAAAAACTGAAAGTTTTCAATATAAAATCAAGAACAAGACCATGATATCCCTTGTTTCCCCTCCTGTTCAATATAGTTCTGGATATATTAGCCAGCACAATTAGAGAAGATGGATAAATTTAAGGAAGAAGGATAGGAAAGGAAAAATTTAAACTATCATTATTTGCAGATGACATGATACTCTATCTACATAAAAAGACCCCCAAAACTCCACCAAAATGCTTCTAGAATTAATAACCTAATTCAGTAGAGTAACTGGTTACAAATTAATAGCATTCCTATACACAAACAGCAAACTCACAGAGAAAAACAAGGGAAACCACACACTCTACAATGGTATTCAAAAAACTGAAATACTTAGGAATCAGTCTAACAAAGGAAATGAAAGATCTATATATTGAAAATTATAGCACTGTGAGCAAAGAGATTGAAGAGGATATCAGAAAATGGAAAGATATTCCTTGCTCATGGATGGGAAGAAAATGCTCATGGATAGGAAGTAAACTATTATACAGATTTAATGCAATCCTGATCAAAATACCATTAGCACACCTCATAGTTAGACAGAAAACATTCTTAAAATTAATTCGGAAACAGAAGACACCTAAAACAACAAAGGCAACCCTGGGAAACAAAGCAAGGCAGGAAGGCATCATAATTTCTGTCTTGAAATTATACTACAAAACTACTGCAATAAAATCAGAATGGTACCGGCAAACCGAAAAAAAATAAAATAGACCTGAGGATCAGTGGAACACACTGGAAGATGTAGACACAACTACAGACACATTCAGCCACTTATTGTTGACAAAGGGGCTAAACGTGTTTACTGGAAGAAAGATAGCCTCTTTAACAAATGGTGCTGGAAAAATGTACTTTCTACATTCCAAAAACTAAAACTAGATCATGTTTATTACCACATGCTAAACTAAAGTCAAAATAGATCATAGATACAAAGATTAAAGCAGAAACACTAAATCTGCTGGAAGAAAAAGTAGGCAGAAATCTTGAAGACATAGGGGTAGGCAGAGACTTCCTGAACAAAAAGCAAACTGCATGGGAAATATTTCAAAGAATCTACAACTGGAATCTCATCTACTAAAAAGTTTTTGTATATCAAAAGAATCACCAACAGAGTGAAAAGACAGCCCACAGTGTGGGAAAAAAATTTTACCTGACTGTCTCTCAGACAAAGGACTTCTATTTAGAATATACAAAGAATTGAAAAAAATCAGACTCCCCCAAATTCAAAGACCCAATCCAAAAATTGTCATCTGAGATGAACATACACTTCTCAGATGAAGAAATCCAAACGGCAAATAAATATATGAAAAAATGTTCAACATCATTGTTCATCTGAGAAATGGAAATTAAAACAACACTGAGATTCTACCTTACTACAGAAAGAATGGATATCATTAAGAAATCAACCAACAACAAATGCTGGCAGGGCTGTGGGGAAAAAGAAACCCTGCTCCACTGTTGGTAGGAGTGTAGACTGGTACAACTGTTGTAGGAATCAGTGTAAAAGTTCCTCAAAAATCTAGAATTTGGGGTCCCATATGACCCAGCTGTTCCCCTTCTGGGTATTTTCCAGATGAATTAAAAACATCATACCAGTGCAATATATGTGTACCCATGTTTAAAGGAGCATAATTTGTAATAATTAAATCTTGGAAGCAACCCAAATGCCCATCTACTGGGGAATGGATAGAAAGATGTGGAATTTTCATATAATGGAGTACTACTCAGCTATAAACAAGGATAAACTCAAGGTTTTTATAGATAAATGGATGCAACTAGAAACCATACTCATAAATTAATTAAATCAAACTATGATTTGTAAACATTGTATTGTCTCCCTAGCATAAGAAACTGTAAAATAAATAAAATGCAAAATCTAGACTAGATATTGTGAAAGAAAAACAAACTGCTTGAAAAAAGAGAACAACTGGGGTGGGTGAAAGGAGTAAAGAAGGAAGGAAAAATAGTCTATGTACATATATATATATATACATATATGTATATATACACATATAAAAGATAGCTAAGATAGTTATACTACTAATTTCTTTTAGTTCATTGAAAAAGACAATTTGTGCTTATACTGTTTGATCAATTAAGCATGACTAAACTTTTATAATTTGAGCAACTACTTTGAAGATAACAATACACAATATATTAACCATCTCAAATTAAAATAAATAAATAAATTATATTAACGATCATGAATTTCCTTAAAAAAAAAAGAATAGCTAAGGTAAAAGGAATTCCATAAAGAGACAAAGCAAAACACAGTGTTAAATCTGTCAGTTCAGTAATTTGTGATAGCATAGGTTGCAATTATACATATGTAGTCATTATGTTGACTGATAGAATCCAATATAAGTGATAGTCTTGAATTCTTAAATTTGTCATTTCACACTTTTAATGTTTAAACTATAATTGTAGTTATCTATTATCAATTATAAAAGTAAGTTAATTTTTAAAAAAAGTAAGTTAATTTTATGAAAAAAATCCCTAAAAATTCCAATACTTAATTTCTCTATATGAAACTTGTACTTTTACCTAGAAGATATACATTGCAGAAAAATTGTGCTTTGAAATACTGAGAAATAATAATGATGGAGACAAAGATACTGTCTGTATACAATATGCTGTAGTTTATGGTTAGGTATATATTTGTCAAAATTTAAAACTAAAAAATGTGGGTTATAATGTCTGTAAATAATGAGTCTGTTTCACAGATGGGAAGTGGAACAACTGACTCAATTGAGAGATGTTTTCTTCTATTGAGCATGACACACAAGGCATAAATGAGGAAGGATATTCGTGGGTAGCAAGGGCACAAGGCTGTCTTTTGAAGAGAAATCACACTCTGGGAAAAGAGAAATCTAAGCAGTTGAATCAGGTTGTTAGCAATTCTGTGTGAATGCACCAAAATGATGAATCCAAAAGTAGCCAAGTTACACTGGTATAATCCCTTTCTATTTAACCTGAACCATCAGAAAATGTCATCCTAAGTGTTTCAAAGTGACCTCTGTTGTACTTTGCTGCAGGATATGAGAATGTATCTGTGTCCAAACTCTCATTGGACAATATGAGGAGCATCCACTAAGGTTGGGAAGTTGGGGCATCTCTTTCTTTGGGAACACAGTGGAAGACAGATTGATGAAGAGCATCTTGTGTAATTACAAGAGAGTGTTCCACATTGATTTTTATCACAGCAGAAAGATGTAAAAAAACACATGGTATAAATGTCCCTTTCCTGCTAGATTCCTAGAGAAGACAGATAGAGCATTAGAGGGGAATTCGGCAGGCTGAGGAAGAGTCCGTGATGGAGGACAAAGTTCTGCCAATGGTGGTATGGTTTCTAAAATTCAATGACCTGCAAAGAAAACTGTTCTGGCTTGTTTTTCCAGTGGCTTTCTTGATACCAGGTTATTCACCAGCTGCCTTGACAAGAATCAGAGTGATTAATTCTTTGACCTAATTTCACTCTCTCAATACCTATTTTGTCCTCCCTAGCAGGTGGTAATCAAGTCCTGCTCTGCACTTTCCTTCTTTGTCTCTGCTAGAAACTCAATTCTACCATTCAGCAATTTCCTCTCTCCTATTCCTCTTCCTTCCTTTCACCTTCTCTCTCTTCTTCTTTCCTTCCCTCTCTCCCTCTTTCTCTTTCCCTAAGTTTCATTCCTCCTTCCTTTATTCTTATAAAGACAATTCAGGACAGTTGGATGAAAATTTGGAGTGCCTAAGATGCAATCCTTTATCAGTGCATGATGAAGAATTAATTGAGGTTTTGAAATTCTCTCTTGATCTGATTTGTGGTGAGTACTTTTGCTCCTTAAACATCACTGCAACCCTGGATCTTTTAAATTTCTTTTCTTTTCTTTTCTTTTCTTTTCTTTTCTTTTCTTTTCTTTTCGTTTCATTTCGTTTCTTTTCTTGTTCATGATCATCCTATGGTGTTTCTCTGGGAATTCTCCTTCAACTCTGCCAGTGTTTTTAACTAAATTTCCTGTTTTAATCTCATTTACTCAAGATCAAGCACTGTTTTCTATCACATTTTTCTATCAACTGTAGAACATATATACAACATGTTACCAGACAGATCTTCTTAGGAAGTCCTCAGAATCAATATACTACTATTGTAAGATAACGTTTCCACATCCACAATACCTACAATTACCAGGTACCCTGTTCCTATCAATGGAACCATTGTATACCCATGAAACTGAGATTTATAATTAAATTTTTCCTTCACGTCAGTCTTTCACCTTCAATTGGTTATCAAGCTCTATTAAAATTCCACCTGGTAACATCTCAAATTTACAAGTCTTGTACACTTGTCTGTTTTTGCAATAGAAATCCACTATCTGGATTTAGTCTGTTACCATTCCTTGCTTAGATTTCCATAATGATAGGAATACTGACCATGTATTTTCTCTCATAAAATTATTGATCTTTCCTAAACTCTGCTACTGAAGTTTTATCTTGTTGAATTACAAGTATACAAACTTTTAAAAACACAAATGTCATGAGATTATGTGACTCTTCAGCTTCAAGTCCTTATGAGGATTTCTGTGGTTTTTGGGAACAGTCAATATCACTTAAAGTACTATTTATTGACTTTTTTCCATGAACTTTGAATTTACAATCACATCTCCTTAATTTCAGTATCCTAAAGTCATTACTATTTTCTAAATAAGATTTTGGTCTTTCACATCCCTGGTCCTTCTGTATTCTGTTTTCCCTGTACCCCTCAGTCTCCTATTCTTTTGCCAGGCTTACACCTACTTGTTCTCTAAAATTCCTTCAGAAATTGTTCACTTATGTCCCACCTCCAAGCTCTGTATTTTGAAAGAATTACTGCAGCCAGCTTGTTACTTATACAGAAACATGGCAAATATCAGACAAGTGTGTCATCAACTTCAGAATGCATAAGTGGCCCTGCAAAGCAATTATGAACACCTCATCTGATCTGTCAGGAAGATTTTTATACTCACACTCTTATTCAAGGAAATCACGAGTCACATAGTTCATAGTTCAAAAAAAAAACAAACTATATTATTTTATTTATCATTCATAGAGAAATGGAAAATTTAAACAGTACCTTTGTTTGCAATATAAAGTTAAAGAAAAAAGAAGTAAAACATACCAGAGCCTTAAGTGATGAAGGTTAATCTTGAGTAATACGCTTGATCCTTTAAGGAATTGGAGGTTATCTCCTGGCAAATAGGTAACTGTTTCAAACCAATATCATTTTTCTTTTGAAATACATCTCAGAAGTCAATAGAAGTTTGCTGGTTCCCACTAGAATAGATCTTGTTTATATCATTTATTTCACACAAAATATCAAGTATTATTGAAAGTCAATTTGCTGAAACTAAGTTTATGCATCAGAAATTGAATTCAGTCCCATAAAGCTCTAGTGAGAATTGTCACTTTTCCAACCCTAAAGATTAATAAATTTTTCTCAAAAGACCTGGAGCAAACTGCATTGAAAATTAAGTGCAATGCCCAAGAGCATGTCTTCCTTTTATTAGAAAAACCAGCAAACACATTGTTCAATATGTTGTGCTGCATAAATGTCAAACATGCAGTTTTCTACTTTTTTCTTGTTCTGAATTAAAATTGCTCCCAGCTGATTTTTCATTTGAAGTCTATTGAGTAAGTGCTCATTTTAGATGATTGGACATATTTTTCAATAGGAGAAAAAAACTGCAAGTGGATTCTGAAGAACTAGATTTAATTTCTTGTTCTACCTGGTTAGTGGTACACCCGTTGAAGATAATTAAAATTTCTGAACTGCATTTCCCTCTCACATATCATGGGACTGGTAAAGCCAATGGGCAGGATGGATGAGAGTATACAATGGCACACTTTTAAGAATGTGCTAAAAAGCACAAGTCTCAGCTACTCAGCAAAATGAGCAAAAATGCCTGACAAAGTCAAATCCTCAACTTGGCACAAATGGCTTTTTTTTGTCATTGAAGAAAACATGACAAAAATTGTATTTTATTTTTGAGACTAACAAGTCAAATAATGCAAATTGTCTCTGGTTGAAGGTGGTGCTAAAATTAACTAAAATCACGTGATTTCTTTTTTCCATCAACCAAAATCCCA
>RJWT010036043.1:0-13345 GCA_004365215.1 Cuniculus paca | reverse complement strand
TCTGCACATGCTCGATATAGATGCAATTTTTAAGTATTTTCAATCTGAGTTTGATTTTAAAATTCAGAACGTTCAGATATAAAGAGCCAACTGTATTCCACTATATTTGTAGTCCTTAATAGTTTATATATTTTGTTGCTATCACAGAGGATATTTTGTTTTGTCACATTATCTGGTTGTTTATTGCTGGTCCAAAGAAGTGCTACTAATTCTTTTTCTAACTTCTGAAGACAATGTCTTTAATAACAAAAATATTAGCCGGGTGTGGTGGTGCATGCCCGTAATCCCAGCACTCGGGAAGCTGAGGCAGGAGGATCATTGTGAGTTCGAGACCAGCCTGGGCTACAAAGTGAGCTCAAGGCCAGCCTGAAGGGCATAGTTGAGACCCTGTCTCAAAAAAAAAAAAAAAAAAGGCTATGTTTTTCTCTGAACATACATTTTCCCTGGGTCCCAGAAATTTGAGAATAAAGTGTTTACATTTCACTGTTTTTTGTTTGTTTTTTGCAGCACCAGGGATTGAACTCACGACCTTGCACTTGCCAGGCAAGCTCTTAGACCGCTGAGCTAGATCCCCAGCCCTCATTTCACTGTTTTATAGTCAGTAGTTTCCTAGCTGTCACTTTTTAATTTAAAGTTCATCTAGCCCGTGTTTCTTAAATTTCAACAGGTTCTTGTGCGCGTGTGAACTTTTTGTTATATAGTCCCAATTTTCATAGTTTAATAGGCTTTACTGAATGTTAAAATATTCTTAATGTCCATTAGAATATAATTTTTGTAAATGTTCAAGGAATTAGTTTTTCCGTTAATCTGTCGAATAACTGAATGTTACTCTGTGTTAGGGATCAAACCCGTGTTTCCCACATGCTAGGCAAGCGCTCTGCCACTGTACTACACCCCCAGCCATATTTATTTTGTCAAGATACAATCCGTTCTGCCCGATTTCAAGTAGTATTGTCCTCTCTGGCTTCGTTGCCACCATGTTCGTTGCACCAATCCATAGATGCTTAGATCTGCGGGCCCATGACTAGTAGAACCTTTGTCGGATGTACCACCGAGTCGCCCTAACCATCTAGCGCTGCCGCGGCTTTGAGGAACGCGCAGAGACGCGGGCCGGAAGTTGGGGGCGGACCTTCCGGGATCAGCCGAGCCAGGTCAAGACAACTTGGTTCCGTCACTTGGTACTCAGCGGGCGCGACACTGCAGGAGGTGAGTTTGCCAGGCAAATCTTTGATCGGACCGGGCATTCGCAGTCCCCTAGGCTCGGAGGTGGGGGCGGTCCGGATCCATGTGGGGATGGCGCCTCTCGGGGCAGTGTAGCTAGGGTGTCTCTTCGTGGGGGCGCCGCGCCGGGCACAGCCCGGGCTCTGCCCAGGTGCTAAGCGCAGCTTCATGTGACGTCAGTGACGTGCTACCCAGACTACACCGCAGCAACTCACACCTCCGCCCCCTTCGGATCGGGGTGCTAGCTGAGGACGGATAATTATTTGGGCTCCTGGAGGGAGTAGGGCCTGAGGAATCTGCCAGCACATATCCTGCGGTTCCTTCTGCGGAGGGTCGCTGCTAGGTCTTCTGTACCAGGTTCAGCTTTTCACCAGGGGAATATGCTTCTAGGCTCATTCAAGCTGTTGGATAAACTCGTGGTCTTGTAATAGTTACGCAGAGAAGGTCTCCTTGCTGCCTACCAGGCAGAATGGCCCATAGTTCTTGGAGGTTCTTTAACATGGTCCGTATATCTGGAAAGTAACATTGGCTTGTCGGATCTTTCTCAAGTTTTTAAGGGTTCATATGACTAGTTTGAGTCTACCAAGAGTAATCTGTGACAATAACTTTAATTCCTTCTGCAAAGTACCTTTTGTCCTCTGGTGTTTAGCACATCCACAGATTCCAGAGATTGGGACATAGATGTGGGGTAATGAGCTTCCTGCCTACCACAAATTAAATTTATGTTCTCTGGGCAAGAGCCTATGGAGAATGAGGTGAGAAAAACAAGATGTAAAGCACACACACAGTTTAGCCCAATTTATAATTTAAAAAGAAAAATAAAAAAAGGTATATGTACATTTGGTTTTGTAAACCTGGAAGGATAACCAGAAACTGGGAAGAGGAACCAAGGCCTGACTAGGAGATTTGTTTGACACCTTTTAAGCTCCTCCCTCCTATCCCTAGTCAGACCCCAGGACCTTGTGCATGCTATGTAAGCTGTTTACCACTGAACCACACACCCAACCCTTTCCTTCTAAGTTTTGAACCGTATGATTCTGCTTCTATTAATAATGATGAAAACTAGAAGTCTTTTAAAATAAAAAAATTCCGAATGAAAATAGGAAATGATTGAATCTCCCTATGAAAAGAGAGAGTACAGGTTCTCCCCTGGAAACTGGTCAGTCCCTCACCCCATGTCTGATGATCCATTTCTGCTATAACAGGAATGAGCTCTTTAATGTTTTCCCTTTTTTCAGTCTCATTTGACACTATATATCTGAGTACCCTGCCAGGTTAATCTTTTGAGATGTTTTGTGTCCCTGATGTAGAAGTGCAGCCAAGGTCTCTTCCAATCTGTCTTCAGTATCCATCCTTCTGACCTCTTGTCTTTGCAGTCTCCTACAAGCTTTGACCCTACACTTATTTTCTGACCGACTCATTCAGACTACTAATTATGGGTTCTCCCATGATCTCGCTCCAGCAACCCTGCCCAGCCTCTCTTCCTTGTCCAAGGAGACCATGAGTAATTCCTTAACATTGTCATTACTACTGCACCATTCCCCTTCCACCTTTTTTCAGAGAAACCACTCCTTAGCTCCTTTCCAGATCACCTTAACTGAGCAGTTGGAACTGCCACTGTCTTCTGACATTCCCCTCAATTTTATTTAAACCTGAAGTGGAAAAGACATCCCTCCACCAGGCCTGAGTCTGCTGGCCAAAGACACTGCATCTGAACAGAGTTTGTGTTCCATCATGGGATAGTGGGAGGCGACTTTGGTGTTACCCTGTTAAATACCCGGAGTCTTCAGAGGCCTGTGCTGTAGACCTGTATTTCACAGAGTGCAGGCAGCACTCCCACTGCAAGGTCTGTGGGACCCAATATAGTATTTTATCAGTTTGTGCCCTGCTTTTTTCATTTTTCGATCCACATTGGTTGTCCCACAGTTCCTGGGACCTGGCCTACTTGCCCCCTGCTCTCCTCAGCCATTACACTCAGCTTCTGCCTTGGATTTCCTTTCCCCAGTACCTGCTTAACTCTTCCCTTCTTTCACCTTTAGGTTTCTGTAAGGTCTACCCTGTCTACCCTAGTTAAAATGCCCCTGCTGCCTCTGTCAGAAGCAAATGCCCCAACTCATTGATGTATTTGCTATGATCTCTTACCCCAGCGGGTTCCAGGAGAGCCAAGGGTTGGTGCTATGTCTCATAGTCTGCCCAGAACAGATACCAGCGTGTAGGAAACACTGAAAAATGTGTATCCAAAAGAAGAAATTTGGGTGGAGCGTGGTGGTGCACACCTGTAATCTCAGCACTCCGGAGGCTGAGGCAGGATTGCTGCAAGTTTGAGGCACACCTGGGCTACAAAGTTGAGTTCAAGGCTAGTCTGAACTGCATAGCAAAACCTTGTCTCAAAAAGACAAAGGAAAAAAAAAAAAGAAAAGAAAAAGAAATTTGGTCTGTAAGTTGACAGACATTTTTTACTCTGGGTTTCTGCCAACATTTCCTGCTTTGTCTTTACTCCTGAGGGGCAGAGATATTTGTGTCAGGCCCCACTCCTTAGTGGGTTACTGGGGAGGGTGGGGCTAGCAAGGGGGTTGGGCAGTTAATACCTCAGTCTATGTAAGGAGTGTGCCTTCAGGTAGAAGTGTACCATCTCCTGCTCAGAGGAGGTGGCTAAGATTGGAGATGAGCCCAAGTTTGGGTTTCTTCACAAGATAAGGAATGTAGTTACCTCTGAACTGGACAAAATCACCAAAGAAGTTGGTGAAGAAATGAACTTGTAGCATCAATATGCACAGGGAGGTGAGAGAGCACCAGGTGCAGTCGGAGGGCTTTCCAGGAGGATGGAGACAGGGACACCTCTTTTGGCTCAGACTTTACTTGAGTTGGCAGTACTGGCAAACAGTATTCGTGTGACTATATGTGTGTCCAAAATGTGGCCTGCCCTTGGCTGCTCAACCCTTGGGGGTTTTGTTTTTCCTCAGTAGGTGAGTGTTGTGCATTCTGCTTCATAACATTTGTAAGTGTCAGGAACCAGGATTGAGAGGCAGACCCACAGTAGGGAGCAGACATGTGACGGCTGCTCTCCTATTATGATGGGCTTGAGCCCTTTAGGGAGTGCCTGTGACTAAGGCACTTACTCTGCCTTGAGAGTCAGCATCTTACTCTTCCTACTTGCAGTCCTGGCTCATGATTCTGTGTCTTCATGGCTGACTGTCTCTTCCCTTGGATTCAGGATCAGGTAACATAGCACTAGTCCCTGATACCTAACAATACCAGGTCCTCTGCAAGTCTCAGGCTGCAGGGGCAGAAGAAAAAATTTCTTCCTAGGAAGAGAATGGAAGTAGCTTTTCTGCACACTGACCTGTGTCCTTGCTGGTCTTCAGGTCCCAGCTATGCCCAGCCTCAGAGTTCGCCCCAAGGAGGCAGAGATGGAGGAACTCTCCGCTCTAGGACTATCCCCTTGGACCCCTGCAGCACAGGCTTGTGTGAGTGATTCTCCTGTTGTGACCCATCCTGGATCTCCAATCTGTGGGCCCCTCATCTGTGGCACTGTTGAGCTGGAAATCACCCTCACTTTCAGCAGCCAGGTACTAATAACAGGTTCCCCAGTGGTGCCCTCATTTTGGGAAGGTTTATACCTTACCTTGTGCTCATCCTAGGAGGCATCTGTGTCATACCCCATGGACTCAAGGGGCCAAGGTGGGATGTCAGAAAGGAAGTTGACATATCCTGGCCCCTGATGCCCTGAATAAGGTATTTGTCTTCCCTTTGACACAGATTTGTGACATGATGACTGCTAAGGTCCTTTGCTTTGCCCTCTGACCCCTGCCAAGCCCAACAGCCAGGCCAGGCCTGTAGTTTCTGTCCTCTCCCTTCTAGCTACATTCAAACTGTCCATTTGTTCTTACTGCCTCTAAACCCTTTCAGAATCCTTCGCAAAGACTTCACCAGCTTACCCATGTGGAGCCTTCAGCAGTGAATAGGATGGCTCTTCAGTGTCAGCTTCCCCTGCTTGAGTCAAATAGCTGCTGTTGTGCAAGGGAAACATTCTGCTCAGACCATGTGTGGGAAGGGATGGTTAGGCTAAGAGTAGCAGTGGTGCAAGGCAGACCTAATGTGTGCCAAACAGAGCAAATTCTGAACAGTGGAAGGAGGAAGCAGGTAGAGAATGACAGACATGAGAAGGAACCCAGAAGTGGTACTGTGAAATAGGTTTGCTGACCAGCCTATGCAGAGAATGTTAAACAGATGGCCAAGGGCCCCCACTAGGTATGTTGTACAGAAAATGGTGAAAATATCCAGGATTCTATGAAAGATGAAAACAAGCCAATGAGTACTCATGTTTTAAAAGCAACTGTGGAGCAAATTGGCAGAGTAGGCAACTCCAAACACCTGTTTCTCCACATAACTATCAAAACAAATAAACCACCAAGTAGAACCCATTAGAACCACCTTTTTCAGAACTCTGGAAAATTGTCAGGGGTTTATAGCAACCAAACAAACACTGAATCAAGAAGACGGTGTTAGGGTTGTCTGGTGCACTAGAGAAGCAGAAAAAAAGGAAAAAAAGAGGGGAGGGAAAAACGCCTTTTTACTGAGCACACGGGGAGAAGCTTACAACTCATGTGGTTGAGCTAGCTCCTCCACCGGATATGGAGGCAGCAAGGGGTTATATGACCTCTGACCAGAAGCAGGGCTTGGGGCAGGCATTGGTGACTCGAGAGACACTGATTGGAATTCTCTCTGCGCCCTCGGGAAAGGAAAGAGGAAGTTGTAATTAGGACTGAAGGGGAAGGGGCAGGTAGTGGTCAGGGTGGAATGCTGCCATAATGTCCAGTAATTTATGCTAGGAAAAAACCTTTCAATGGCAATTTTAAAATGATAAGAAAGCTTTGTAGTATTCTTACTTGCCTATGCCCCAACCCCTTTCTGGTTCATTGGCATTCTTAAAGCAAGCAGCCTGCATTCCCAGTGTGGGGGGACATGGTCCCTGGTTGCAGAGGGAGCAGAGGATATCTTACTCTATCTGTTCTGAACTATGTGGGACTGCTTGAAGAACTGAGACACACTATACATCTCTGTTTCTGTCCAACTCAGAACTGAGACCCCACTGTGACCTGGGGCATTACTTATAAAAACAGCCAGCCACCCACAGCCTAGGAAGAAAAGCTTGAGAGAGACTCTTGGAGGAAAATGAGGACCTTCATATGCACAGCTGAGGAATTTAGAAAGTCACACTTATGCCGAGGATAAGGTGCAAGCTTGGAAAAGACCTATGAAGATTGTAAGCTTTTACCTCTAGCTGGTATCTAGGCTTGGTGAAAGCAAGTAACTGAGACGTTGTAAAGTGTTAAAGGAGGGTCCTAAAATGGAACCTGTCCACAGACTCGAAAAGGTATTTTACTTTCCTTTTGTTCTTAATGTTCGAAGAAATCTCTTAAAACATTAGGTAAAGGCAGGGATGTGGTCAGTGGTGGAGCGCTTAACTAGAATGTGCAAGACCTAGATTTAATCTCCATCAGTACACACACACACACACACACACACACAGGCCAAAAGAAGCAAGCAAAGAAACAAAAACAACAAAATAACAATAGCTGAAAACAAGCTAAAGAAACAGCTCCTGAGGGCCAGGGATTTAGCTCAGCAGCATAAGCACCTGCCTGACAAGCGTGAGATCATGAGTTTGATCCCCCGTACCAAAAAAAAAAAAAAAAAAAGAGAAAAAAGAAACAGCTCCTGGTGTATGTAATTTGTGATGACAGTGTACCCAACAAAGAACGCTCTTTGAAAAAATAATTTGGAAAGCATACTAAATGAATAGATGACTATAGCCTTCAACAATTAAGATGAAAAGTGGTCATTGGACTTACTAGACAAAGATTTCAAATCACCTGTTTAAATACAGTAAGAAAGCTAAAATCAAACTGTGAGGAGAGAGCTAAAAGAACCAGAAAAATAAAATATATGCAAAAAATCAGACTATCAGTAAATTATAAAAATGAACCAACTAGAAATTTTGGAACTGAAAAGTACATTAAAATAAATATTTCAGAGGAAGGTTTCAACAGCAGATTTGAGCAGGAAGAAGAAAAAAATCAGCAAACCACATTAGGATGGTTGGAATTGTCTAGTCTGTGGAGCAAAAAGAAAAAAGTTCCAAGAAAATGACCAAATTTAATGAACCTGTGGGACACCATGAAGTAGATGAACATACATAGTATGGAGGTCCAAGAAAGACATAGGAGAGATGGGTAAGATTATCTGAAGACACAATAGCTGAAAAATCCCCAAATTTGATGAAAGACATGACTCTGTATACCCTAGAAGCTCAGCAAACTTGAGTAGGATAAAGTTAAAGAAACCTACACCAAGTCTCATTATTAATCTTCAGTCCAGCCAGAGAAAAGGGACTCCTCTAATACAATGCATCCCAATAAGATTAACAGCTGATTTTTTTCCTCAGAAGAAAAATGGAGGTCAGAAAGAACTGGGCTGACATATTCAAAGTGCTGTGAGGGCCAGGCATGGTGGCTCATGCCTGTAATCCCAGCACTCGGGAGGCTGAGACAGGCGGATCATTGTGAGTTCGAGACCAGCCTGGGCTACAAAGTGAGCTCAAGGCCAGCCTGAACGGCATGGTGAGACCCTGTTTCAAAAACAGGGCTGGGGATCTAGCTCAGCGGTCTAAGCGCCTGCCCGGCAAGCGCAAGGTTGTGAGTTCAATCCCCGGTGCCGCAAAAAAAAAAAAAGTGCTGTGAGGAAAACCTGTCAACCAATAATTTTATATGTGGCAAAATTATCCTTCAAAAATGAAGGAGAAATTCAGACATTCTGAGATAGATAAAGCTTGAGGGGATTTATTATAAATACATTTTCCCTACAAACAGATATTAAAGGGAATCCTAAAGGTTGAAATAAAAGCATAGTGGACAGAGACTCAAAGCCATACAAGGAAATAAAGACCTCTAGTAAAGGTAATTACATAGGTAAGTATAAAATTTTGTATTGTATTTCTGGTTTATGAGTCTAGCTTATTTTATGCATAATTTAAAGAACAAGTGCCTAAAAAATAATAAGTCAATGTTCTGATCTGGTTTGCTTTTTTCATGCTGGAGATTAAATCCAGGGCCTGCCTAGCATATGCTATACCACTGAACACACCCCTAGCCCAGTAAGTCTGCGTTTTTGAGCTCATTATTTATTGTAAAGATGTAATTTATGTTAACAACAAATGATAGAAGTAATAGCTATATAAGAATTTTTGTGTTCTGTTGAGGCTAACTTGGTATCATCTGTGTTAGGATATTACACTTTTCATTGTCGTCTCCATAGTAAACACTAAGAAAATATCTAACAAATGTACAGAAAAGGAAGTAAGGAAAAAATTATAATGACACATTACAAAAAAGTCAACAACCCAAAAGAAGGGGATGGTAGAGGAGTTGAGGAATAAAAAGATAAAAGATACACCAGAAACAAATAGCAATATAGTAGAGGTTCTACTCTTTTTTTAGTAATTAGTTTAAATGTAAATGGATTAAAATTTCTAGTGAAAAGATAAATATTGACAGAATAAATAGACATGGTTCAAGTATATACTATCTGTAGACAATGTACTTTAGAGTCAAAGAAACAAGTTTAAAGTGAAAGATGGAAAAAAAATATTCCATGCAAATAGAAACCCGAGGAGAACTGGGATAACTATACTACAATACTAGACAAAATAAGTCTAAAACCTGATACAAGAGAAGCATTATATATTGATAAAGGGTAGGTCTTTAAGATACAGCAATTATAAATATATACACCAAGAAAAGAGCTCCAAAATACATGAAACAAGCACATTTGAAGGGATACAGTTCTACAGTAATAATTGGAGACTCCAGTATCCTAATTCCAAAAAAATGGGTAGAATCTCTAGACAGAAGATCATTAAGATAACAGAAGCAATCCTTCAGCCTCCCAAGTACTGGGATTATAGGTATTCACTACCATACCCAGCAAGAAAACAAAAGACTTGAATAATACTAAAAATCAACTGGACCTAATAGACATTACTATCATCTGATGTTTGTGTCCCTCTGAAATTCATATCTGAAATGTAAATCCTAATATATTTCTGTTAATAGATATAGCTTTGCAGAGATGATTAGATCAATAAGGTAGAACCCTTGTAAATGAAGTTAAGGACTGAGGGAGCTTCGTTGTCCCTTTTATTGTCATTCTGCCACTTGACACGTGGAAGTCACTATCTAGAAGAAAGAAGCCCTCATTAGACAGTGAATCTGCTAGCACCTAGATCTTAGACTTTGCAGCCTCCAGAACTGTGAGCAATAAATTTCTATTATAAATTACCCAGTCTAAAGTTTTGTTTGGAGTTTGTGTTCATTTTTATTTTTGTTTGTTTGTGAGAGGGTTTTTTGGGGACTGAACTAATGGCATTATACATGCTAGACAGGCTACCTCTGAGCTTTCTCCCTTGCCACTACACTATTTATTTTATTTATTTATTTATTTTTTTCCTGGCACTGGGGATTGAACTCATGACCTCCCACTTGCCAGGCAGGCACTTAGGCCGCTGAACTAGATCCCCAGCCCTTGTCTTTTTGAGACAGGGTCTCACTATGCCGTTCAGGCTGGCCTTGAGCTCACTTTGTAGCCCGAGTTGGTCTCAAACTCACAACGATCCTCCTGTCTCAGCCTCCTCAGTGCTGGGGTTACAGGCGTGAGCCACCACGCCTGGCTACTACAGTATTTTTTAAGAGCAAACTAAAAAGACTAAGGAATACATAAAACACTTCACCCAGTGCAACAGATACACATTCATAAACACCATATGTGAGGCCATAAAAAAGTCTCAGTAGCTAGATGTGGTGGCACATTCCTGTAATCCCAGCAGTTGGCGGAGGCAGGAGAATTGCTATGAGTTTGAGGCCAGCCTGGGCTATACAGTGAGTTCAATATCAGCCCAAACTACATAACGAGACCCTGTCTCAAAAATTGAAAAAAACGAAGTCTCAAAATTAAAAATATCGAAATCATACAAACTATTTTTCCAACCAATAACAGCAAGAAAACTGGAAAATTTAAAAGATGTAGAAACAAAGCTACTAGTGGGTCAAAGGAGAAATCAGAAAGAAAACAAATACGGACAGATAAATGATTCTAAGCACAATATAGCCAAACCAAAGAGATGCAGCAAAGGGAAGTTTTAACCCAGAAATAGAAAGGTGGTTTAACATAAGAAAATCAATCAGTGTAATTTTCCCACAATAGAATGAACCAGGAGAACCATGATTTCCTCAACTTAAGCAGAAAAGGCATTTGACAAAATCCAATGGTCATGATCTTTTCAATTAATAAAAGATCTTTATAATTAATAAAAGGCACTTATGAGAAATCCATAGGCTAACATCATACTCAGTAGTAAAGACTAGAAACTTAGTGCCTCAGATAAGGAACAAGACAAGTATATATGCCTATTTCATTACTGCTACTCATTAAATACTTTCATTGAAGAAGATAGCAAATTGGTAACCTAACATTAATTACATCTTGAGGAATTTCAAAAACAAAAGCAAATTAAACCAAAAGCTACCAGAAGGAAGGAAATAATAAAAATTAGAGAGGTGATAAATGAGAGAAAAAAGTAAAAAATAGTAGTCAACAAAATCAAAAGTTCTTTGAAAAGACTGACAAAATTGAAAACCTTTATTTAGATCACCAAAAAAGACAAAATCAGAAATGAAAGTGGGAAAACTACTGACAGCCTTACCCCCCCAAATAGATATGACCATGTTGTGAATAATTATAACCAACAAAGCCTAGAAGAAGGAAACAAATGTATAGAAACACAGTTACCAGAACTGTCTCAGATAAGAATCTAAACAGACCTATAACAGATTGAAGCGATAATAAAAACAACAAAGAAAACAAGTCCAGGACCAAAATGACTAGGATTTAATGAATTATTACAAAAGTGTCTCAAATGCCTTCAACATACAAAAAAGGGGGGGGGGGTACCCCCTAACTTATTTTGTAAGCTCAACGTTCCCCTAATACCAAAGCCTGATAAGACATCATAAGAAATTATGAACTGACTAGGCAAGGTAGCACATGCCTGCAATCACAACACTTGGGAGACTGAGGCAGGGAGATTGCCAGAAGTTCCTGTCCAGCCTGGGCTACATAATGAGTTCAGGACAACCCTGGACTACACAGCAAGACCCTGTCTTGAAAAACTAATATTCCTTCTGGCTGGAGATGCAAAACTTAATAACAGCAAACTGAATTTAATAGCTTTTTAAAAGTATTGTACTCCATAACCATGTGAGAATTAACCCAGGAATGAAAAAGTGATTTAAAATAAATCTGTAGCTAGACACGGTGGTGCATACCTGTAATCTCAGCACTCAGGAGGCTGAAACAGAAGAATTGCTTCAAGTTCAAGACCAGCCTGAACTATATAACAAGACTCTGTCTCAAAAACCAATCATTAATAGAATAAAATAGGAAAGCCATGATTACCTCAATTTACACATGGAATGTATTTGGTAAAATTCAACTTTGATGATTAAAAAAAAATGATTGATGGGAACTTTCTCAACCTGATAAAAGCACTTGTGAATAACTAAAAGTTATAGTAACATAGTCATGAAAAATTAAGAACTTTGCCCCCAAGATCAGTAATGAGACATGTATGCCTACTTCACTACTACTGTTTATCATACTGAAAGTTCAAACCAGATCAGTTGAGCAAGAAAATAAAAGACATCCAAATCGAAAACAAAGTCATAAAATGTTTGTATAAGACATGATCCCAGGTGTAAAACCCAAAGAACCCATCATAAAAGCTATTAGAGCTAATTCAGCAAAATTACAAGGCATGAGATAATCACACAAAATCAGTTGTATACCAGCAATGAACCCTCTAAAAAGGAAATTCAGCAAATAATTCCATTCACTTGGGGGAAAAAAACCAGGGAGGTAAAAGACTTCACTGAAAACAGTAAAACATTGCCAAAAAGAAATAAATAAATAGGGCATTCCGTATTCACAAATTGGTCAGCGATATTGTTACAATTTCCAAACTACCCAAAATGGTCTGTCTCAGTGATACAGACTGAGTACCCAGATTGCAGCCCAAAACCCACTTACTTATTGCAAAGTGCCAACACTGCAATTAAACCTAAATACTGAGGTTTTAGTTTAGGAAAAACAGCTCTTATAACTTGTGGTGTCATCACAGAGAGGGCTCTATGTGCCTGTTATGGTGTGCATGCCATTAAGGGTCTGTCCTATCAAAATCCCAGTGACCTTTTCTGCAAAGACTAGAAAGTCCTAAAATTCAATTACAGAAGGCCCTGAATGCCAGAACACCCTTGAAGAAGAACAAAGTTGAAGCACTCACGCATTCTGATTTCAGAACTTCCTGCAAAGCTTTAGTAATCTTGTTTCCTGGCTTAAAGATAGAATTAAGAATCTAAACCATTAGTACCACACACTTATATTCCAGTATTCAGGAGACTGGGGAAGAAGAATCTTGACAGGTTGAGGCAGGAAGATTGCAAGTTCAAGCCCAGCCTGGGCAATTTTATATATGTATTTTAATGGCTTTGGTTCTGGCAGTGGATTTATAGATATTGCAGCAAAATAAAAAATAGATACATTTGACTTCATCAAATTAAAAATTAAACATCAAAAGGTATTACCAGGAAACTAGAGACATCCTACAGAATGAGGAAAAATCTTTGGGATATCCGATAAGGATGTAGACTCTAGTACTGGAATATACAAGGAAATCTTACAATAGAAGACCAATTTAAAAATGGGCAAAGCACTGAATAAATATTTCTTCAAAGAAAACATGCGGATGACTAACAAGCAAATAAAAAGAGACTTAACATCTGTCATTAATGAAATACAAATCAGAAACAGTGAAATTGTCCCTTTACACTCACTAGGATGCCTGTAATCAAAAAGATGGGAGATAGTCATGGTGGTATATGCCTGTAATCCCAGCACTTCAGAGGCTGATGCAGGAGGATCACAAGTTTGAACCCCAGCCCGGGCAACTTAATGATTTAGTGAGACTATCTCAAAATTAAAAACACCTCAGGACATATCTCAGTGGGAAGGG
>RJWT010036042.1:0-13349 GCA_004365215.1 Cuniculus paca | reverse complement strand
AGTCTCTCAGCTAAACTTCTAAACTTCTCAAGTTGACACAATGTATTAACCATAAGAGATGTTCTTAGCCAACTGCCATTATATTCTGCATAGACAGTGTAATTTAGCTTTCTTTCCTTCAGTGATCTGTTAATGGATTATTTTTTATTTAAATTCATATAAGCCACAGTCAGTTTGCACAGTGGAAGGAAAAATAAACAGGAAAACAAAATAAATACTTTATTTTGATTGTATTTTTTCACCATTTCCATAGAGAGCTAAGTTCCCCCAGGGAGGAAATACTAGCAGGAAAATTACTAAGCAGCAAGCATTCTAGGAAAACTATTAGATTTAGAGAGAGATTCTATTCTTCATTATTCTGCTCAGAAGCATGTCAGCTACCACTCCTTTGATGTGAATGAGGCAAATGGTCTCTTTTATGGTTTTATATCCACACGAGTCTCCAGTGTTCTACCTTTCCCACTAGAGCATGGATGGACACAGAGTACTCAGTTGGAATCCCTTGCCCTTTTAAAGCTGGAAGAGTGAAAACACACAAACAAAATAAATGTCTTGTCCTCTTAGATAATCCCTAGGAAAGTACTCTGGTTAGGCCTTGGTTGCTGGTTTTCATGGGACAAGGACCATTACTTAGGCCAAGAACTTGTGAATTTCAGTTGTAGACAAGACAGCACTCCTGGATTTAGCTAAATGTTTTCATCCTGCTTTGAAATTGCGTCCAGTGGAAGGTTGCATAATAGAATGCAAGCAGAAAGTGCAGCTCCACTCATATACTTTTATCAATTAAGAGGAAATAAAAAGTTCCTCAAATTAAGAAAAATGCAGTTAATTTAACCAAATCAACACATGCTGAGTGACATGAAGAATTATGGCAATTTTTTGCATTATTTAAGGGACAGATTTTCCCTCTTGTACCCAATTAAAGTTATGTTTTCAAAACCTGTATTGCTTGCAGTGTTCTGTTCTGAAATGCTATATTATGTTTGACTCTATTGTGTTTTGTTTTGCTTTGTTTTGTTTTGTTCTATTCTCTTTAAAATAAAATTTAAAAGTTACGTTTTCAAATACCACTTATGACATAGGACATATTCACCATATAATCTGAAATGGAAAAAAATCAATATTTAGCTCTATTATTGTGATTCCAGGTGGAGAGATATACACAATGATAAGTAAAAATAAGAAGAAAAATCCACCAGCATATTATAATTGTGGTTTCTAAAAGGCAAATTTAAATATGGTTTTAATTTTCTTTTATAACTGGCCTTATTTCTCAAATAACCTACATTAAACTGGTCTTGTAATGAGTGAAAACTTGGGCATAAAGCCTCACTAATACAAGATAAATTAATTTAAAGATATTCTGTGGAACATTGTCTTTATAGTTAGTAATATTGTGGTTGTACATTTAAAATTTTGTTAAGCGTTTAATTAAGTTTTCTTATCATAATAAAAATCTTATGGTCTAGAGATAGAATGTCTGCATTTGAATCATATTTCAGCCCCTTACTAGTTGGATCACAGTGAAGAAGCGGAATTGTCTTCATTGTTGGAATGGTATCAGTACCATGATTTCTCTATTGCACAAATGTGAAAAAATGTAATCATACATAATGCACCCACCAATATGTCACATATGCTCAGTAAATGCTACTTATTTATATTGTGGCTGTGAATAAGAACATTTGGTTTTCAAATAATATTTTTGGCTTGGTAATAAATATAGGTACATTTTCAAAACTAAAATCAACATCCGTAAATTTTTAGGAAATTAAGTCATTCAAAATTTATGAAACATTAAGAACTCTTCTAGGTGCTAAAGTAAATGCGAAATTTCCATTCCTGTGTAAAGTGAAAGAGTGGCTGCAGACTTAGATTTAGTTGGCGAAAGTCATGATGGTTTCTTTTGAATCCTGTAAAAATCTTAAGAAGGGAAGCTTTATGTACAAGGTGCAAAATACCCTATGGAGATGGTGTTCGTAGTTCCCATTTGTTTCAAAGAAAAGAAAAACAAGGTACTTGTTATATTTCCAAAAGAACATGAGATAGCTTGACAATTTTTATACAAAGCATTCTAAATTTTCAAGGCACAATGTCCAAAGGAAGGTAATAAGAAAAATTAGAGATAATCTGACTTCTGGAAATGTGAGTAGTTTTTTTCTGTGAAAAGTAAAATTGTTCTTAATAGGTCAGAATCTTTGTGTGAATGTGAAGAGAAAAATTAATGTTTTAATATCTTTGACAAAAAATTTCAAAGTAAATGATTTTGTTTTGCATTTTCCCAACACAGACCACTAGTTTATGATATTAACTACAGACAAGTGTCCATCTGGTATCTCAAACAAGTTAAAATGACTTCACAAATAACTATCTTAATGCCCTGCTACATATTTGGTTACAAAACTTACTTTTTGTGATCAAACAGATGATGAATTGGTCACAATGGTTGTTTTAGTTTTCATCTCTAAATTTAATAGATATTACAAGATGTAAAAAAAATACCATGTTCAGCTATTTGATTAAAGTAATCCATTCATTACCTTTTGCATTTCAATGTATCTTGTAATTTTTTTTTGAAATCTAGTCATTATAGCACCCATTTTAGAGATCACATAGCAAAGTGGTAAGCAATAGTCTCTCACTAGCATTGCTGTAGGCAGCACCTCTGATGTGTGGAATACAATAATAATGGTTGCCTACATGTTTTTCAGGAACTTCAAGGCTGTTTCTGTCTATGTGAAACCAACAACCCTTTATCTGGTTCTGTGCAAGTGCCTGATGGCCCTTTCATATCAAAGGAACAAAAAATTCTGTGTTAATCATGCAGGTCATTACTATTTTCTGAATATGCACCCTATGAAAAGCTGTGAGCCTGATTGCATAGAAGACCCCAAAATACTTCATCTTCAGTTACCTTTCCCCAGGCCTTAGACCACTCTTCTTGTTTAATCCCATAAATACCCCTACACCATGTCCTTAGAAGATGAATTTGAGACTTGGTTCCCCATCTCTCGTTTGCCTGCCTCATAAATAAGCTGTCTTTTAAAAAGCTTGTCATTTCAGGGATTGGCAAACTGTGTGATGATCAAAATAATCCGGGTTTGGTAATACTGTGACTATCTCTCAGATTTTTTTTGCCTCTGTGCCTCTGAACTATGAATTTTACAAGTGCTTCTGAATTTTTCTCCTCCTTCAGTGGGACAAGATACCTTAAGCAGATGTCCTAGGCAAGTTAGAGTCAGAAGACTCCAGTAGTCTAGACACCAGCAAAATAGTTTCTCTCCACAGCAGACCTGGTAAGAAGAGCATAAATATCTGGCGTATTTTAAAATAGTACACTTGCTTCCCCCCTCCTAGAAGCAGGAGATTTTTCTTTGTCCTTCAAGATATAAATCTGTTAGAGTTGCAGGGTATAAAATTCATAAAAGTGTGCATGTATCTTTTCAAAACTCTCAGACTTGTCCACACAGAGCCTCCAGTGTGTCAATTGCACTTTTAAGATTTCCTGTCCCAGGACAGGAGTTTCTTTTCTAGAAAGTTGAGCTTCTCGCTATCCACCTGTTTCTATAGTTTTTAAGATAGCAAACTGATCTGTGACTTTATTTCTGTGATAGATCATACAAGAGTTTTTAGCTTTCTTAGATTATTACTTCTCAAGACAAAATAATGGCTTTCAAACATCTTACATACTACAGCAGAAACTCAAGGTGTGCCTTCATTCATTTCTGTTGTTGTAGATCAAACCCAGGTGCTTGTGCATGCTAGCTAGGCAAAAGATCTGCCTCTCAGGTATCTCCACCAGTTCCCCATTACTTTTGTTTTGTTTTGTTTTTTGAGACAGGTTAAAATCTTCCTAAATTGACCAGGCTGACCTTGAACTCAGGATTCTCCTACCTCAGCCTACTGAGTAACTAACTGGGAGTGTAGGTACTTCTTGCCAAATCTGATCCCTAATTATTTTGAAATCAAATAACACAAATACTTGCTTACGAACTCAAATGAATTAATAAGGCATGGAATAACAACTAGCAGAACTTCCTTCCATCTGAATTCCCTCGTTTCTTAATTTCCTGAAAAAATGGCTTTCTCCTCTTTATCATCATTCTCCTCAAATTTAACTCCATTTTTCTGAATTATTTGCTTAAATTAATGCTTTTATAAAAATGATAGGTCCAATCTATCGAATTTGGAAGACTTATGATACTATATTGGCTGTGGGAAAATGTGGATTTAGCTCTCACAAAGCTAACACTACCATATTTTCAACCCTAATTCTCTGTCCAACTCTTTGGAGTCAGTATAGTTACAGAATCTAGTTTTGCTAAACAGTCTTTACCTTATTATAATTTTGGAGGTGAGTATTGGAAAAAGACTATATAAAAGAAAATTTCCTTTTTTATGGACAATTCTTTCTCCTCTCAAGTTAGAAAGTTTATTGTATTTTTACTTAGCAAGTTATTTGGCTTTTACTGAAGTATTATTTCTCCAAATTCTTACAGAGTTGTGAATGCCAACTCAAAATGGATGAACAGCAATTTTATTTTCATATTATAGACAACATTGTAGGTTCCTCTCTGCTGCTGCTGCAAGGAAAGCAGATTTTCCCTACTTGCTCGCTGTATAATTGACATCATCTTGATTTTTTTTATCCATATCATCCTTCCCCTTGATTTATAAGTATTCTTGGGTCTATGTATTCTACTGTAATTGCTTGTTTCTCAGAACTGTAGTGATCTGGTGATGTCAAGTCACACTTCGGGATGAGATATGAAGAGCTAACTAGGAGTTCTACAGGAAAGGTTTAGCTGTGACTTTTAGACTTTATAGAACAGGAATTGGCAGAGGTTTAGCTGTTTTTGGCTAACCTCCAAATTTTAATCTTTATGGAATTTTTTCTCTTGTTCTAGTTACTTCTGAGGAGATGCTGGCAGGCAGAATTCTAAGAAACACACAGTGAATGATGCCTCGGAGCCTCAGTGTTTAGTGAGCATTTCTACTTTCCTATAAAGGACTTTGCATTTTCACCTTTGTCTGTCTGATGTCTGTTGTATTAAAGACTGCCTACAAAGTTGTTTACCTGACTTCTTTTTTTCCCACTGGTTTAAAATTATCCTAACAACTTGATTGTTTTCTCTATCCTTCTTTCTTTTCTCCTTACCTCAATTTTTAAATGAGTTCTTTTTTTAATTTTAGTCTTAAAATAGGTGAAACCCCAAGTCAAATTAAGGTCATTAGATGGTTTGCAAATATCTAAAAGAGGAAAAGTAATTTATACTGATGTGCTATTCAAAAGCAATGGTATCAATAAAAGATCTAGGAATTTCCCTTTGAAAAATAATGAAACCTCCATTAATGCAGTAATTTTAATTTTATAACTCTAATTAATTCTTAATTTGAAAGGTGGTGAAATGCCTTAAGCATCAAAAGCTAAATAAGGATCTTTAGTAGTGTATTTTTTAACACAATAATTAATTTTCAATTCATTAGTTCATTTATATAGCAGCACTATTCTGTTTAATATTCAGAATATATTTAGAATCTTCTCTTCTCAAACAAAAGATACTACTTTTTGGCTAATAAATTAATGCCGCATGTTCTATTTTAAATTTTATTTGTAACTCCATTAATAATGTTGCAATAATATTCTTGCTGAGTGATTTAAGAGGTTAAGTTTATATTTTAATTTCTTTGGAATTTGAAATATTTGATTGCCTTTTAAAGAAGACACACCAAGTTCTATTCTTTCTGTTTGGGAGCTGATGAAATACTGAATTTCAATGAAGAAGCTATTTTTATTACTTGGGTCACTCCTTTAGTAAAATTCCAATCATTCTCATACCCAGTCTTTTCATTACAGTCTAAATTAATGTCCCTCAGGTAGAAGGAAGTGCCACTCAAATAGCAAATAATGATTGCAATGATCCTTAGCAAAATTTCAGTACAAAAAACAATTTCACAGTCTCTTGGAATTGTGAAATTCTGTCTACCCCTCTTTAGATTTTCAAAAATTCAGTAATTTGCCATTATGTTTAGATATAAGGTGTCCTCCAAAATCCTTATGTGTTTGGGAGGATCTGGGGGTATGACCTGGAAGGATATATTTCTCTCCCTGTCTTTTCCTATCTCTTTCTGATTATTGATCATGACGACATGAACATTTTTTCTCTGCTGAACCTTTCCACTATGTTCTTTCTGCTTTGAAGTCAGTTGACCATGGGCTGGTAACATGAGCTAAAATAAATCTCTTCTCCTCAGAGTTAGGGTATTGGTTACATTGTTCCACTGACAAGAAAGTGCCTAATACATTTGCCAATGTCATAATTTAGTAAGAGAAGGCAATGGAGTTTGAACTTTTTAACATAGCCAAAGCCCACTAGTGTACTGTGACTACTATTCAATAAATGTATTATATCTTTTCCAGTACCCATGGGACCAACCCATACAAGCAGTAACTACTCTACCTATGTGACTCTTTGAATATAACTCCAGATTAGAAAGATGTGTCTGAGTAAAATATTGAAAATTAAAGTTTTACAAAATAACTTTCTGATACAGAAAAGGGAACACTAAGATAGTTGGACAACCAGTTCATATTCCTTTGAGAGAAAAATGAATATTAGAGAAAATTCCTGAAGTGACATTTTTTTATGTTTTCACTTGTGACTAATGAAAGTTTTACCTTAGATTAATAGTTCAGTTGGTTTGAGGATCACTGTTTAGGCCCATATAATTATCCTCTTCTCACTAAAAAAAAAAAAAAAAAAAAAAAAAAAAAAAAAAAAAAAAAATTATATTAACAAGTAATACACAAGTTGAAAACCCTTAAATTAAAGCAGTCATCATTTAATAAACTTCATTCCCATTATTTGCTTTCTAAACAGACTGTGTGCATGCTTTCTGATTGAGAGGGAAGCAGTTAGCAAAGTTTTTTTTCATATTACTGTTAACGGAAGAATATTAAGACACAACCAGCCAGTTGTATGTAATCAACATTCTGCCATCATCTATTCAACTTCATCTGATGGCCCTTCAGCACTGCAGGGAATTGGCACTATAGAACTGGATTATGCATGCAACTACTAAAATTTAAATATTAACTGACTTAAATTACATTTTAAATTTAGTGCCTCATTTGCTCTAGCCACAGAATCAACTGCTCCATTGCCACATGAAGCTAGAAAACACTGTGTTTGGTAGCATAAACATACAACATTTCCATCATGATATGTCAGAAAATTCTGCTGGAAAACACTGCTTCAGAGTTACTTTCCTTTATATATTAATATCTGCAATAAAGCTTTTAAAAATGTGGATGCCCTAGTACTGCTTCAAGCCAACTGAATCAGACTGTCTCATGGTGGCATCCAAGTATAAACGTTTTTCAAAATTCTTCACCCCCCACATATACGTAGTGATTCTATGGCAGCTAGGGTTAATCTTATAAGGTAAAATTTATCTTTCCTAAATTGACATCTCCTTTTTGATATATATGTTTTTAATTAGTATTTCAAAATGGCAAAAATTTTCTCTCTTGAAATCAAACAAAATTTCCCAAAATAGCAATTACGATAATGGCAGAAACAGTCATGACTCCTCTTAATTCCAGATCCAATCCACCACTTATCTCTATTATTGCCTGCAAATAAACATGACATTCTTGCTTTACATGTCCCTTAAAATTCTTCCAGTTTCTACCTTAGTCTGTTTGCTATTTCCATAGCAATATGGTGGAAGTAGAGTCACTTATAAATTAATGATCAAAACTCCTTCTGTGATGAGGATCCACCTTGTCAAATTTCGTCTGTTAGACAATGTCACACTGGAGGCCAAGCTTTTAGTACATGGAAACCTAGCAGACACTCTTCAGCCATGTGCAAACCTTAACACCAAGGCTGTCACTCTACCTCCCAGCACCTCTCAAGTAGCTCCTGAAAGAAGACCAACCAGAATGAAGTCTCTTTTATAACCATGTTTTACCTAAATTTTAGATTTTGAAACTGCTGTCCCATGCTGGATTAAGAGGCATGTCAAACCAAGCAAGATAGGAGGCGCAGTCTTCAAGAAACATCCTCAGCTGACATGGAAGATCAGTGCCATTGACTCCACATAATGATGAGATCTGGATTGAGGTTTCTCTAGCAACAGAAAACTCCTTCCTTTGAGATTTCACTATTCCTCACCAGCTCCTTTCTCTACTGGTAGGTGTTTCCACAAGCAGCATTATGAATTTACAGGCCACACATGTCGGCCAGTCACTTATTAGCCACCTGAAGTTGGACATCACATTCACCTGAAATTATGAATTTGAAAAGCAGATAGAATGATGCTTGTCCCGGAGGAGTGATGTACTGTACAATCAAAATTTGAGCTCTGTAACATGCTTTTCATAGGACACATAAGAGAGGGACTTTGAAACACTGTTGGTGAAAAATATGGACTGTTACAGTCTTTCCTAAGGCAATCTGGCAATATCTATCACCATTAAAATCCTTGATAAGGATATACCTATAAAAATGCTTCTTGTAACACCAAGTTCTAAAGACACTTCCATGTATCAGGTATTCATTCTAGTGCTACCTCTCTTCTTGGTGCCAAAATTGGTATTCATCAGAGCTCTTCTGAGAAACAGAGCCAATAGAATGAACTGTAAATCGCTGGCTCCAATGGCATGGAGGCTGAGAAATTCTGCTGTCTGTATCTTTCTCTGGAGACTCAAGAAGAGCTATGTTGTAGTTCCAGTCTGAATCTCAAGGCCTGAGAATCAGAGGAGTCAATGAAGCAAATTGGAAGAATAATCAGCTCAAGCAATTAAAGAGAGCAAGAACAGATTCTCCCTTATTTTGTCTTTTGTTCTTTTTAGGCCCTCAGTGGATTAACTGAGGTCTACTCACACTGATGTGGGAAATGTACTTTGTCTACTAGTTCAACTGCCAGTGTCAAATGAAAACACCCCACAGAAATACACAGAAATGATGTTTTATTAAATATCTGGGTGCCGTATGGCCCAGTAAAGTAGATACATAAAATTAACCTTCATAGAATGATCAGTTCATTTTTATTTTTTTTGTTGTTGTTCTTGTTTCTAAAAGCACGTGCAAAAGTATTATGACTCTGACTTCTCGCAACAAAAACAAACCAAACTAAAACAAAACAAAATGTAGAATAAAATGTGGAAAAAGCCAGTCTTCCTCTGAAAAGTATCATTGTTTTGAATGCAAACATTTTGCTTCATCTTCAAAATTTTGAAATGACTTCTTGCTATAAAACTCATATAAAATTGTAGCTCATATTTGCATAGTAACACCAATTCTTTTAGGTCTTTTTTGATCCCATGAATAGAGAGCCTTACTGATGGAAATAAGTATATTTACAACTGACCTATTATGTGACCAGCTGCCTTATTTTGCAGCAAAGAGATTTTAGTTTCCAAAGGAGGCATTTTCCTTTAGCACTTTCAAAGAAGTAGAGATTGTATCTTGGGAGAAATATAACTATACAGCTTTTCAAGATTTTTTTGTGATCTCCTAATACATTGAAAACCTATTCCCTTTCTTTTTATAAAAAATCATTTCTATCTACTCAAACATTTTGTGGTGAATTCCAATGTAATATCAGCATAAGAATGATGTATCTTGAAAATCAAATAACATTTGACAATTTCTCTGAACTCAGAATCTCATATTTTTAATAAATATATCCTAGTTGGTATCTTTTCTTTAGAGTCAGCTTGAGACTATTCATAAAACTATATGCATAAATAATGTCCTTGTGTTAAAGTGTAATGTTACTTCCAATTGAACCACTTACCTATAATGCTTTCAACATTCCCCTGAAGTAGATTGTAGTTCGAGACTAGAACACAGGGAATGGTCAACACCGTGGCTGAGGTTTTAATAAATTTTATTGATGAAGTTTTTCACCTTGTCTTTAACCAAAAGTGTTGTCAAGATGAGGGATTTAGGAAAAGAAGGAAAACAACTAAGTTTAAGACATTAGTTAATTAAGAAGAACTCATTAATGGCAAATGAGCACAAAAGGAACTTGAGAATGTTATTTGGAGGAATGTTCACACAGTGTGAACTGGCAGATGGACATGTTTTAGCAGTACCTGGTGGCAATCACTGACGATACCTAGTAAACTGGCACATTTTTACTTCCTGTCAGATCTTTCATAAGAATCAGTGCTGAAGAAAATCCCAAGTTTTAATTTACTAATTATCATATAGGAGATAAAATAAGTTAGAGTAAAATATGACTGGATCAAAGAAAACAATTCTCTGTAGCAGTTTACACCAACCTGAACCTGGGTGCTAATTTCAGCTAAGCTCCCTGACAGGGAAAATGTCATTCAGTGGGCAACTTTGGCCCTTTCTGTACTACTCCTCTTAACTGTGAATGAAAGAACAGTTTCAGTGAAAGTCAGTCTCAGTTATTTAATCTGAATGTATCTAGACCCAGGCTTTATTGACAGCTTAGCTTCTGGACAGTTTCATCATTTTGGCAAATGATCACTTTAGCTGCGGCTCACTGTATCGTGATGGCTTAGCAGTAACTCAGCATTTATATTTGGTAGAGATTTGCATCTCACACTCCCATCATAGGTTCAATCCTGTTAGAAGATAAAAACAATCCTGGCAACACAAGTATCCCCCCATTTCAAATTAGAAGAGACAGTAGAACATAGCTCACAATTTAAGAAGCATTAATAGATTTACATGCACATAAGGAAACACAATGGTGACTATGAATTTTGGACAAATCCATGCATTTTATATAGCAAAGGAAAAGACAAAGAAATTAATTCTCTAGACCTCTCAGGAGTCAATGGACTGAGCCTCTGAATTATCTCCAGTATATTTTATGAGGAATCTCTGAAATAGTTATGAAAGGTACATTATTACATACCTAGATTTTACATGGCTAACAATTTCAGAAATTGTAAAAAACTGGAGACTAGCTTCCTCTCTAGAGGAAAATATTCTAGAGGTATCTTTATTTTAAAGGTTATGAAAAGAATTAAAAAATTAGAACATAGATGACTATTCTGAGTCTCAGATTTTAGTGGAAACACTATGTATAACCACAGATAGTGAATGCAAAGATAGGAATAACTCTAGAAATTTCACCATAGAAATGAATTGTAGGCGTTGCATGATGCCAGTGATCACACTGGTCTTTGTTTTGCATTTTTAATTTAATCTCAATTATATTTGCCAAAGATCTCCCAGGTATTGACATTTCCACAGTTTAGAAAAAAAGAGCACCTTCTCCATTGTTTTGACTTGTATGTTATGCCTCATGTTGAGATGTATCCTCAAAGCTTCATGCAGTCATAAGTGGGGATTTTTCAGAAGTGGCTTGATACGGTTTGTGTCTAAATGTACCCCTCAAAGTCTCCTGCAGTTATAAGACCTTTTTGGAGGTGGATGAATCTAGAGTTTGTGATTGATACATGGTCCAATGCTGGGATTAAGGGTGTGAGTGCTACACCCACCTTAGGGCAAGTAGCCTGCACAGAATATAAGGGACAGAAAGAGGATTGTCCCCCCTCTTTCTCTTGTTGCTTTTGCTGTCTTCTACCACCATGAACTTTTGCCCCTCTGTCATGTGTCACCCTTCCTTGGAGCTAGTTGATTATGGACTGAAACCTCTACAAACTGTGAACTGAATAAATCTCTCCTCCTTTAACTTTAGGTGTCTGGTATTTTGTCTCAGCAACAACAACAAAAAAAAAAAGAAACTAAGACATGACTGAATCTAGAGTGTGTGAGTGATTCATGGTGTAATGCTAGGATTAAAGTGGGGGTGGGAGATGACTAAATCCATCCACTCATTGGTTTGGTACCACCCTAAGCCCAGTAGTATGGATACAATATGAGGGACAGAAAGAGGCTTGTTTGCCCCCTTGCTTGCTTTGCTACCTTCTGCCCATATGAACTATTCTTTGCCAAGCCAACCTGCTTTGGAATCAGTTGATTATGGACTGAAAACTCTACAAACTACAAGCTAAATAAACCTTTCCCCTATAACTTTGGATGTCTGGTATTTTGTCTTAGCAATGAGAGAAAAGTAACTAAGACATAAGACTATCTAATAGAAATAAAATATAAGGAACATGTGAAATTTTGAATTTCTTGTTAGTAACATTAAAAAAGAAAGAAGAAAAAAGATAAAAATACATTAAATAATATATTTTACTTAATTCTTCTATAGATCTAAAATATTGCCATTTCAATAAATAATATAAATATTATTGAGATGCTGTATTTTGCTTTCTATTAACTTAGTTTTGGTACTTTAGTGTGTATGTTACCCTCACAGCATTTCAGTTTGTATTATGCACATTTCTAATGTTTAGTGCCTAGTGATGACCATATTGAACATTAGTTTTTTCCAAGTTCTTAAATTGCATGAGAAGTGTGTTCTTTGTAATGATAGTGAACTTGTAATTTTTTCTGAGATTTTTAATTTACAATAAAATTACATTCTCCAATTTCTTTTGTTATGGCTTGTGGATAGTAATTATAAACATCCCTTTCTCTCTCTCTCTTTCTTAGTTTCAAATCAATTGAGAACCAGACTCAAGTTTCATATAGGTGCCAGTCAAGTGTTAGTTTCAATTTTTTAAAAAGCTGAGTTGGATAGGTGGCAAAGATCTGTGTCTGCACTGTTCTCCTAACCCTATTTGTAGCTTTCACTTTGGAGCTGCATATCTACCTGGGGTTGGTTAGAGTAGACTAAACCTATTTCCATTAAAGAAATAGCCAAGAAAACTGAGTGCTTCTGGGAGGTAGAACCAGGATGAACCTTTTTTCATGTTTGACATCAGATACTCAACTTTAAGGGGGAAGGCAATTTGGAAAAAATTTCCTATAATGTTTCACCTGGTGAAACGCGGTAGACAGTGTATCAAGCCTATCCTCAATTTCCAAAAGGAGTTAAGTTTTAATTATCTTGAGGAAAACTATGTAGCAATATATTAGAATAAGGAACACAGCAAAGCTTTTAGCAAGAATTATGGGCAAATTTAATTGTGGAGCTAAAGAAACCATGGAGATCTATGTTGGAATTGGAGTAGTAAAATGTTTTTAACTGAAATTATGGGTGAGTCTCTGAAGATTGACCATATCATGCCAATTGAACAAACCTGTAAATAGCCAATCTTTCTTACCCAATTTCTGGATCTCTGTTACCCACAGCCCTGGTAAGTCTGTCAGAATCTGACTGATTACACTCTGAAAATAAATGCTCAAGGCCAGATGCATGCATCAGGCTGACTTACCAATTGTTGATTACAGCTCAGTGAAAAATGGCTTACACTTCACCTACAAAAGCATGGAAGTGGCTAT
>RJWT010036041.1:0-13340 GCA_004365215.1 Cuniculus paca | reverse complement strand
AATGTTTAGTACAGGGCAAGTCTACAATGATGGGAAGAAATTAGGAGTCAGTGAGACTGAGTTTGGGTCTGACAAACTAGAGGATTCTCATTAAAGTAAGAACCAGGCAAGGGTACCTGGAGCCCAGGTGAATAGTGGAGAACTACTTGGATATAAACACTAACTGGTTTCAGACATATGTCATCCCCATTGAAGCTTCCTAGGCTATGTTCTGGCCCTTAGGTGGTTTCTATGAGCTCCTGGAATGAAAGGAGCCCTAGAAGAGGAAATGACAAGTGTTGGCAGCTAGATGAGTCTGTGGCTGTGTGGTACAGTGTCTAAGCTGAGTTTTTTTTTTTTCCCTGAGATCTTATCAGCTTCTCATACTTTCATTACTGGACTCATAATCTAAATTGTTGAAGTCTACCAAATTATGTTTTATGTGTTTTTGAGTAGTCCAGAGGAAAAACTTATGTGTCAGATGTCTAAACAAGAGATCATAATGATTTTGCTATACTGTCTCTGGAGTGTGTGGGTGCAACAAGATAGGAAAGCAAAGATGTTACAAGACACTGAGCCCCATCTGGGCAGTAGCTGGCAAGCATTATTACTGAATGTTTCTAAATCTAAAAGTTCTATTGCCTACTTCTGCAAAGTAGAGTGGGGTTCACTTTCACAAACACATTGCTCTTTGCTCCTCCCCTCACCTGCTACTATGAGGCTGAGAGAAATACTAAGGATCAATTTCTTGTGTCCTCCACACCAACACATCATCAGCAGGAAGAGTGATACATGTTCATCAAAAAACAGCTACTCTGGTTAACTGATCTTAGTGTCTTTCATTTGAGTAACAGCCTACGAATACCTATTCATCTATCTATGCACTATAAGGATTTTTATCAACTATAGAAGCTCGGGGTGGGGTTCACAATGACAGATCTGCTCCTCAACCTCTTTTGCACTTGCATGTTGAATACTGTGTTTTCAAGGTATACGGAATTCTTTTATCTTCCCTCTTTTTAAAAATTAGTATATGTTTGCAATATACAATAAATACATTTATTGTGAGGAATTGATAAATATACATATGACATCTTGATGTTTTCTTACTTCCCCCTTCCTCTCCTCTACCTACTACCTCCCTCTATCTCCAGACCCCTTTCCATCTCCACATAGTCTATCTCCCTGTTTCCTATTATCTGACTTTTATTTTTCTCTTTAAATTATTTACAGTTTGGGTTTCTCATGTAAGAGAAATCATGTGATGTTTAACCTCCTGTGTCTGATTTATTTCACTTAGCATTATGATCTTGATACATTCATTTTCCTACGAATGACTCAAATGTATCCTTCTCTATGCCTGAGTAGTAACCCACTGTGTACATATACATGTTTTCTTTATATCTTTATCTGTTGATGAAAATATTTAAACCTTAGCAATACCCAGAGGCAAAAGTATGCTGAAGTGGAAAACATGGCACTTAGAATCAGAACTTTCAACGAAAGCATATGAAGAAGTTACTGGGTCTCCTCTGTTAAATGGAAAAAAATTCTGGCCTCTGGAAACTATATGAAATGATTGTTATAGATTGAATGATTCAATCCTCCACAATTCATGTGTTGCAGGCCTTAACCCTAGTGTAACAATATTTGGAGATGGGGATCTCTCAGGAAATAAAATTAAATGGTCACAAAACTGGGCCCAGATCCAAGAGGATCAATTTTTTTGTTTTTATAAGAAACACGAAAGAGCTCTTTCATTCTTTCTCTACTCATCAAGGAAACATTGTGAGGGGTTCAAATAAAGTGGACATCTAAAAGCCAGGAAGAGAGCCCTCATCAGAAGCCTAATTTGCCAGCAACTTGATCCTGTATTTCTAGCTTCTAGAATTGAGAAAATCAATTTCTCTTGTTTAAACCCATTATTTTGTTATAGCAGCTCATGCAGATTGTGAGTCTATGCAAATATTAATTATCATTATTACAGTTTGTACTTTAAAAAAGTCATTAAATTCCATTTAATCCTCAAAGAAATCTAATGGGAAAGTTCCATAGATCATTATGGTGACAAAATTTCATTTCTTAGTTTGGTACTACATGTCCTAAAATAAGAAAAAACATCACTTAGTATAAAATGATGAGACCTACTGACTGGAACATCCAGGATAATGCTCAGAATAAATTTGGCATACTCAAGACTGATTAGCATTGGGATATAGCCAGCTGCATAAAAAGAAATACTAAGGACAAATTTAAAATTAAACAAAATTTCTGTCTTAATATAGTTTATAAGTATACATTCAAAATTTTAAGTACTTTTAAAGTCAGTTTTCCTTAATTTAGTGGGTGGCACTAAATTATGTTATATCTATTCTATATTTATATTCTATATATGGCAAACTGTAAAAGGTAAAACTAATTAATGTTTATATGATGTGCTAGTCTTTACAAAGTACTTTCTTATATTTGCATTTGTTTTTCATAATAGCCTTGTGGTAGTAGTAATTATTACTGTAACTATTGTACAGTTGAGAGTACTGGGCTCTGTATCTTAGTAGGGAGAATTAAAATTTCTTAGGTTTATAACTTGAACCTAAGTCTTCTGACTTCAAATTCTACAAAATTTAACAAAATCTACTATTCACAGTCAGATACTACACATCAAAAACTGAGCTGCCCTAGCTCAGGAAATAAGACCCAACTCTTTCACCATCCAGAGTCACATTCCTTGATGCTTCCCTTTCTCTAGGTCTATTTCCTCATCTGCAAAAAGAGAATATTCCAGAGAATAATTCTAAGTTGTCTTCCATTTTCTAATAAAATGATTGGTATAAAGAAAAAAGTTGCAATTGAGTAACATTGAAATGAAATTTGTACTTCAATGCTGTGGATTTTAGATGTGTCTTAACTTGGATTGTGGGAGGTGGGGGAAATTTGGGATGCCCAGGCAAGGACCAGGACTGTCAAGCACACTTTCTCACTTAGCACACATGATTCATGGAAAGAAATTCTTTGTGGGTACTAAGTGTAAAGACCCTTGTAATAAGCATTTATGGGAGAGGCACACTGGAATGAGCAGTGGTTGTGCACACAGTACACACTCAGTTGGTAGAGCCCAAAGCTCAGAGGGGGCTCCACTAGGAAGGTGGTGATTTATGTCTAAATTGAAAGTGATGGTTTCAGAGAAGCCTGGATGAATTTCACATTGGTCACATTTTTCCTAAAGGAAAGCATGCTCATTAGTCATAAATAAGTCCTGTGAAATGCCTCCCACTTCCCACATGCATATTTCAAATATTATGTTTAGAAAAAAACCATATAATTTTTTTATTTTTTAAGTGATTTCTTTGCCCCCCTTTATTTCCCACTGAGTTTAATCTGAAATGAATATTGGTATGACATCTTTGAAATTGTTCTCAGTGATATTTCCAAGTAGAACGCAATCATTTATACAAAGATTAGGACTTCTTAAGTCTTTCTAGTTTTTTTTATACACTTTCCTCTTCCAAAACTCCTTGGGGTCTTCACATAGAAAATCATGGCAAGATTGTGGATTACACAATAGCCACTAATCCTGATGCATAGGATTCAATTCTCAGTTGGATTACTGACCACTGATTCATGCAGCAAATATTTATTAAACAGCTACTGCACAGCAGGCTTGCTCACTACATTACTGGGAGAAAAATGAATAAGACATTTTATCTGTCTCAAAGAGCCCAAAGTGTTAGTGGGGATAGAAAACTAGGTAAGATAATTTAACAGAACACTGTTATATGTGTGGTTGGAGGAACATACATGGTTGACAGGACAAACAGGACAGAATAGACAAATGTACCCAAAAGTAGAATGAAATTCTGAAAAGTCTTACTGAACAGATAATATGTGGGCTGAGCTTTGATGGGTGTGCTTCATATGAAGAAAAGGGAAGGGAAAGAACCTTCCACAACGTATGTACAATGCAAGTTGCAAGGCAAGGATATTTGAAAAAATATGGGACTTTTGGGCATCAATGAGCTTCACTGTACAGCAGAGGATGAGGATTATGTAAGGAAATGTGAAGCTAACATCTTGGACCTTGGCACATCAGCCAGAAGGTGAAGGGAGCATGAAAACTGTATAGGCAGGGGCTTACATTTCACCTAAGACTTTTTTGCATTATAATGCTGGCAGAAGTGAAAAGGGTGGATTTGAGAGAAGAGAGACTAGTGGTAGGAAGACCAGTCAAAGACATGTTGTGAAGGAACATATTTAGGAGACAGAATTGACGGTATGTTGATAGCTAGACACACTACACAAAATAAGCAGTTACATAGACAGATCATAGGGCTGGGCATGGCACTGTTTGTTGGTGTAGGGGCTGGGCGGGGTGGGAGTGAACAGAGAAGTGGAGACAGGTGGGTAAAACATCTTCTCCTTCAAGATCTTGTCCTCTGCTTCCTGTTCAAGGACTGGCCTGTTATCTGCATACTTGAGCACTCACAGGACCTCATGTTTGCTGTGCAGCACTTTGAACCCCACCCCAGACTGCTCTGTCAAATTCTGCTTTTTAACAAGATTTTCAGGTCACTTGTACTTTAGAGTTTGAGAAGCACAGGCCTGGGATAACTGGAATGTTTTAATTCGGCAGGGGGATTGTAGAGGGAACAATAAGAAAAAAAAAACCAGAATAATTTATAAATAAGAGTCCTGAAGATTAAGAATAACACACTTGTTCTTACCTCTGTGATGTTCAAAGAAATCATGTTGCTAATATGTGTTGGCAAGAAATTAGCTGGTCTTAGGAAGATTACCCTGTAGCTTGTAAAGAAAAATGTATCCAGAATATGGGGACACAACAGCAACAACAACAATGGCAACAACAACCACAAAAACAACTACTGCTTCTGTGCGAATTCAAGGGCATACAACTTGAGAGTTTCTGGGTATAGAGGTACTGGAATGTATTAGAAAATCATCTCTAATGTGAAATATAAATTGTTGCATCTTATGCTTTTTAACCTAACAAAGAGGTGCACTATTTTGAAGAATATTCTCTTTGGGAGGCAATGTATTCCATTTTCTGAAATGTATTTGATTCACTTTCTCAGTCTACCATAAGACACCAGTTTTGAGTGTGTTTATCCCAAGTGTGAGAAGGTTTTTCAGCTGTTCCAGGTTGCAATAAAAGAATTCTTCACTTAAGTCTCAGTAGAGTCAATCTTGCTTAAAGTGTTTATGATACTTTAATAAGCAATCTGAATCTTATGGCAAGTCCTAAGAGAATCACAGCATAAGATTTGAGAGTTTTAGAATTGTCATGCCTTCCTCAGAGAATATTTTCTTGGTTTGTTACTAGACCTTGGTATAGAACAGTTGGCAGTAAAATAGCAAGTTATCATTTGTGTTGTTTCCCATCAGCAGTAAATTTTACATAATATTCATCATTAATTTGAACATATCTGGCAGCATTTCATTAGAAAATGGAAGTGATATAAACAACATCAAGCTTGGAGAAGTCTTGGGGTCACAAATAAGTGTTATTGTTGCAGAAAAATCAGTATCAGTAGCTTGTATTTTTCTTTACAAGCTACAGGGTAATCTTCCTAAGACCAGCTAATTTCTTGCCAACATATATGCAAACTGAATGGAAGACTCTTTGCACCAAGGAGTTAAAAGGCAACTTTTATTATGCTAGCAGGCTGATGGGAATTAGTTCCATATGACCAGCCATAAGTCAGCTTAGAGTTCAGTTTAAATATAGTTTGTGAGCAGGAAGTGCAATGCTAATGGCAGGTTATTACATGATTGGTTATGTGAATTAAGATGTATGTTGTTAAGCAAGCTAGTTCTAAATAGATTCCTGGGAAGGAGGGGAGGGAGTTTCAGTGGAGCAAGTAGAGTTAAATGTGTCCTTGACTGGGCCAGTCTGTCCCAAACATGAAGTCCTTGAAGCAAGTTCAGAACAATATATATTTTTATAAGCAGAGAAAATCACAAGAATTGCAGCTGGACACAGTCAAGTTGATCTAACATGTTATCCAGGAAAAGCAGCTAAATGCAGACAGTAAAGACTAACTGAGTTTAGCAGGCTAGCTATATGACAGACAGCATGAACATAGTCACAGGCCACTAATTGATTTTTAACTTTTGCTGTAAAATGTCTTTAAGTTTGATATTCTGTAACTGTGCCTTTACATTATAAAGTTTTATTCATTCTTCTGTTGTGCCTCATCCTAATACATTACCAACTCTTCCTTGGTTCATCCTTATTGCTATGTGGGAACTGCTCTAAAGTTACTTTATTAAGAAGGAAAATTTTTATTTTCGCAGCTTTGTATGTATAGTGGCATCACCTAAAATTCAGCTGCTATAGAATTATAGACTCATTAAGATGTGTCTCGGGGAATGTAAGTTAGTACAACCCCTTGGAAATTAGTAAGCAAGTTCTTCACAAAAACTAAAAAGAAAACTACCATTTGATCCAGCTGTACCACTCCTTAGTACTTTAGGTTGAAACAACATAAAATTTCACCTTTTCACAAGCTGGAAATAGCATTCACTGAAGAGAGTGAATCTAGGAAGGGGAATCCAACATTTCTCTTGCAGGGAGAGACTCTGGTGTAGCTGGAGTTATTCTGTGTTACTTAGCACCTTTGCTGTTTTTACTGTGGGGAACTGAAAACACAAAGGTGGTCTGACCACTTCAGAGGCTGGAGCTTGGTGGTTCAGAGAAGAGTGAATTTAATAACAGACTGTCGTGGTCATTTGTACCAGATATAAACTACATGAGTGTGAACAATTCTTAAAGAGTTGATGAAACTACTGACATGGTCTAAGTTAGAAAAGATACTCTGGAATTTCAAATTAGAACAAAAATATCAAGGAAGATGGTTTAAAAATCATAAGATGCTCTATGTTGAAAGTCAGTACTGCATTATATTTCATCAGTCTGTCTATGGCTTTTATTGCATTCTAGGTACACCTCAAATTAACAAAGTATGGAAAATTAAGGAGGTGCTAGGAAAAAGGAATATGATGTTCTAAATATCACATTTGTATGTTTGACTCAAGTTCACAATAGACTGAAGTGTCTGTGCTGGAGGCTGAAGGTTTTGCAATGAAAGGCTAAAGAGTCTGTGCTGGAAGCCTGGAGATCATGTTCAAGGTGAAGGTGAAAACTGGAGCTCTTTTGAACAAACGAAACTAGCCTTCTTTCTTCATTTCCTTTTTATTTCTTTCAGGTAGTAAGCCCATTAATTGCTGTCATTCACAACCAGAATGAGTCTTCTGTCTTCAATGAATCCCTTCATCCATACCCAGAGCTATGTTGATCCAATTTAATTGAGCATTTCTTACTTGAATCAACACTATCAGTTAACTATCACAACCTACCCCTTGTCAACTTGACAAGACACATTTCTTTACACCATAGTCTACAGATACAAAGACAAGTTCATAATTGTTCCATGTTACAACTAACATGTTACTGCTATCCTACATACAAATCAAAACACAAATTCCCTCTTAGAATAGTAGGTGAATATTCTTTGGGTAATACTTTCTCATAACATTTCATAACATGAACTTTATGGCATAGATTTAACAATACTTAAGAACCAATATTGTCTATCAACATATTACATAGGACATATAAAGGAGAGAAATATTATAGTTTCAATCCTCCTTTCTGTGACTGATCATGGGGTCATAATTGGTATTTAGAACTGCCTTCTTGTACTATCCATTCTGTATTCCCTTGAGTTTCAGCAAGCACTTCGGCAAGTCTTGGTTCTTTTCCTAGTGAGATAATCTACACCTTTGTTCCTGAATGTTCTGGGACATTTGGACCTATTGGCTTGGAGTGAGTTGCTGTGGTTTCCCACTGACCTTAATAACAGAGAATGGTAACACTAGGAGGTGCCCTAAGGGATCTCCTGCCCTCCAAGTATATTCTTCCTTTCCTCTATTGTGGAATAATAGTCCAATTTCCCCTTGATAGTCTGGGTCAATCACACCTGCCAACACTATAACTCCCTTTTTAGAGTGTTTACTCAGAGGCATGAGGAGATGAAAATGGCAGGGGGGAATCTTAGCTTCCACTTCATTGGTATCATTATTGTGCTTTCTGGTACAAGCCTTCCCCACTCTGGAACTAAGATTTTTGAGTGAGCAAAGCATAAAGTCAAAGGAATCAAGAAGCAAGATTTTCTAGTGGATCAGTAGGAGTAATAGTGAGTGTATCATTCCCACTTTCAACTTTTATTCCTGGACTTATGAATCCTGGCTATAGGGGACAAAGTACCATATACTGGATGCTGATTCAAAGCATATACATACTTTTGAAGAACTTGGCCCTAGCCTTACAAGCTGTTGCCACCTAGCTGGCTCTGTAAATATGTCTTCAAAAGAACATTCCACTTTTCTATCCGTCTAGCTGATTCTGGATGGTGAGGAGCATGGTAAGAGCAATGAATTCTACAATCATGAGCCCATTGCCTCACTTCTTTGGCCATAAAATGTGTTCCTTGATCAGAGGTAATACTGTGCGGAATTCCATCATGGTGGATAAAACATTCTGTAAGTCCACAGATGGTAGTTTTCTCAGAAGCATTACTTGCAGGGAAGGCAAATCTATATTCAGAATAAATGTTTATGCCAGTAAGGACAAAGTTCTGTCCTTTCCATGGTGAAAGCAGTTCAATATAATCAACCTGCCATTAGATCATTGATTGAGGAATGGGGAAAGTTGTTATATTGTGGACTCAGTGTTAGTGTCTACTGCTGGTATACTGGAAATTCAGTGGTGACTGTGGCCAGATCAGCCTTGGTGAATGGGAGTACACATTGCTGAGCACAACCTCCATCCCTGCCACCATGGCTACTCTGTTCATTGGGCCATGACAGGGTTGGCTGAAGGAAAAGATAGACTGCTATCTACAGAATGAGTCATCCTATCCACTTGGTTGTTAGTGTTCTCCTCAGATCAGTTTTTGGTTAGCATTTACATGGGATACAGATATTTTTACATCTCATTGCAATACAGAATGGTCTCTCCACATACCTACTCCTCAAATAGCTTTTCCACCAATTTTTCAGTCATGTTCCTTCCAAGCCAATGGTCCAGTCAGACCATTGGCTGCAGTCCATCAGTTAGTATACAATCATGTGTCTGGCCATTTTTTCTTTTAGCAAAACATACTACCAGGTTTGCTGCATGAAGTTCTACCCACTGTGAAGATTTCTGTTACAACTATCCTTCAGGGATGTCTTGGAAAAGGGTTGTAATGCTATAGTCATTAATTTGTGAGTGGCACCTACACAATGTGCAGAATCATCCATAAACTAGCCTGTAGCCTTGCCTTCCTCTGACAGTTAATCATATGGTATACCTCATGAGGCCACAGGTATGTTTTGGGAGACAGAAGGCAATATAGCAGAAGTAGGAGCCACGAGCATCTGGGTACTTCTTCATGCAATTTACTTGTACACTCTGGACCTGCTCTGGCTCAATCAAGTATTTCCATCAAATCATGGCCTATTGCTGTGCATGTCCAACTTTATGACTCAGTGAATCAGATAATACCCAGCTCAAGATTGGCAACACAGTTGCCAATGGTAATCTGAAGTTTCCACAAAGGCTTAGTAGCAAGGCAAAAGCTGTTTTTCTAAGGGAGAGTAGTTGAAGATAATGGCAGAGGCTGCGATTCACCTATGGAGACCTTCCAGAGGCTGCAAATGGCAACTCTACCTTCCACTGATATTTCAAGTACCATTGGATCTGTTGGATCATATGGCTCCAGTGACATAGCAGCCTGCACAGTAACCTGGACCTGTGGGAGATGCTTCATTGTTCATTTCCCTTTTATTCCAGCAGCCTCTTGGTTCTGTCATTCACATGTAGGGTGAGTCTTCTGTCTTCAGTAAATCCCTTCACTCACGCCCAGAACTATGCTAATCTAATTTAGTTGGATGTTTCTTACTTGAGTTGACACAATCAATTAACTATCACAATTGCCTAATGTTTAGATGCTAGAGAAAAGTCTATATATTTTTTTGAGATTACAGACCTATAGGTGAGGAACAGAGATAGTCAAAGTTAGGTAACTAGATTTTTTTTTTTAATGAGGAAATGTCTAAATATAGAAATCTTATCATTCAGGTTATTTTACCTTGGTTTAGCTTCAAATATCTAGCAGTGACAATTTCAAACTATTGTGATCATTTTCAGAGTTTATTATGTTTGAGTATTTAAATTCAACAATGTTAATACATTTTTTAAAAATAGACTAAATTAGATTTCTCCGAGTTTGTCTATAGTTCTCTTCCTCAGAGCTAACAAATATAGGTAGAAATAAATTATTTCCAGGATATGTAACAGCTCTGTTTTAAGCATTCATTAGTCCTCAATAATCATAGCTGATATGATATCCCAATGATGTCATAAATCATATTTAATCCATTTTTTAGCTACTCTGAAAAGCCTGGTCTGGAAATCACCTAGCTCTTAAGCCAGAGGATTCCTCAGTTCCCTCAGGAGACCATGGGACATGCCTTATGCTAAGGTTTGAGCAAGAGCACTGTGCATGGAAAAAGCTGGAGAGAACAACTTCATGCCTGACAGCAGAAGACAGAGAGAACTTCACCTGTTACTCCATGGGGAAAGCTGCCCAAGCAGAGGACTATCTGAAATCTTCAGTTGTCACCTAACTCCCTGTTGGTAAAAATACAATAAAACAAATACTTGATTTGCTCAGGATTGGAAAGGTAGATGAGTAGATATTCTAGAGTAAGAAAAGCACTTAAGCAGTTGCTTGTTTCCTTTTCAAATGTTTCCTTTTCACGTTTCCTTTATTTTATAGTTATACCAATTACCCCAACACATATGCACAAAGAGGTACATTTGTTACAGTTGATGAATTTGCATTGATGTACTATTATCCCCAAAGCCCACAGTTTACATTAGGGTTCACTCTTGGTGTTATACTTCATTGCCTTGAACAGTTGCATGGCAGCATGTATCCACCATATAGTATTATACGAAGTAGTTCCACTGCCCCAAACATCTTCTTTATTCAGCCCATTCATCCTTCCCTCTTCCATATTCTCCAGAAACCACTGGTTTTACTGTCTCCATAATTTTGCCTTCTCCAGGATCTTATATAGCTGAGACCAAACACTATGCCTTTTTTACCACATCATAATATGAATGTAAGTTCCTCCATGTCTTTTCATGGCTAGTTTCTTTTTTGCTCTGAATAATTTTCCATTTTTGGTATATACCATAGTTTTTTTAAACATTCACCTATTGAAGGATACCTTAACTAATTTATAAGTTTAACAATAATGAATCAAGCTGCCATAAATATTCAACTCCTTTGAGAAAATACCAAGGAGAAAAATTTCTGGATTTTATGGTAAGTCTATGTTTAGTCTTATAAAAAGCCACCAAACTGTCTTCCAAAATGGTTGTGATATTTTGTACCCCCACTGTGATCAATAGGGGCTCCTGTTGTTAAACATTCTCATGAGCTCAGATGTTGTCTATCTGGATTTGGACCTTTCTCATAGTTGTGCAGCAATATCTCATTGCTTTAATTTTCTCTTCCCTGATGTCATAGGACATGAAGCATCTCTACATATATTTATTTATTATCTGTTATATCTTCTTTGCTGAACTATTTATTAAGGTCTTTGATCCATTTTTAATTGGCTATTTCCTATGGTTAAGCTTTAAATGTTCTTTGCATATTTTAGAAAATATTCTTTATCAGATATATCTTTTGCAAATATTTTCTGCCATCCTGTGGCATGTCTTTTTATTCTTTTGACAGCATCTTTCCCCAAGCAGAAAATTTAATTTTAATGAATCTCAAGTTTTGCTTTCATGGTTTGTGCCTTTGTTATATCTATACTTGTGGTTTTGACATAATGCCCTTGTGGTGTGATAGAGTTTAAGCAGAACTGAAGAGGGACTTTTTTGATTTGTGTCTCAGGCAATGTTTTCTTATTTTGGCTTTGCTAGAATCTCTTGAGATTTTCAGTTGGTATTCTTTTTGCCAGGGGTCTGCATCAAGCAATGTTTTATAGTTCCCAGGAGGGTTTGTAACCTGAGAGAGTCCTTTTGTGAAAGAACATTTTTAGAATCATAATTCTATTAAAATGGCCTGGAGCTGATTTTTCATAGTATACTCTCTCATAAGTGCCTAATTCCACCCACTTTAATCTGAATCCTCATTGACTTAATAATAAAATGTCAATACTATAAAGTTTAATCTTTTAATTCTTATGATACATCACATCATTACAATCATTGGATCTGTATTATTTCAAATGTTATAAATATTTTATATTAACTGCTATTTCTATCACAGCACTCCAAACTTCGAATGGGCTTGTTATTGTTAAGTTACCCATGATGGATTGTGTTTATATTAACATAGTCAATTTATATATAATTTTGTATCGTACAGACCTCAACAAAAATATGATATCTAAACCCAACCTCTACCTGGCTGCATAGTCCCTTTGAGAGTTTTATGACATAAAATTAAAAGTGAGAAACAAGTACAGACAGAAGAATGTTATGCAACTTACTGGGCCTAGACCACCTCCTCACGTGTAACCTAGTAAAGCATTCATCATTACTTTCAATTCCTCTCCTCACTTTCAGGACATCACTTCTCCCTTTGTAATCACAAATTCAGCACCCTGAATAAAACCTCTCCTTTTAGGTTGTTTGTTGAACTGTACCTGAAAGGTTTCTGTCCTAATATAAATTACTGGATATTATGGCGGTAGTCTAGCCTGACCACTACCCCCTCCCTCCCCTTCAGCCCTGATTACAACTTCCTCCTTCCCTTCCCTGTGTGCCAAAATTCCCCTCAGTCTGTTACACGTCATCAATGCTCACCCCAAGCGCTGTTTCCTTCCAGTTAGGGGTCATATAACCCCCGCCCTCTCCATACCTGGCAGAGGAAATAGCTCAACCACACCAGTTGGGCATTCCTCTCTGTGTCCTCAGCCCCTGATAAATTTCTTCTTTTAGTACCTTCAGCTTCTCTATTGCACCGGAATACCCTAACAGTATCCAATGAAAATTTTCTCCAGCCTCATCAGGACCTTCAGACAATTGATCTTTTACTTTTCTTTCTTACATCTATCTTCCATTCTTACTGAACCCAGAATTTATTGACCATAATTTCAATAACTTCTTTACCAGTAATCTAAACTCCTATGCCCATCTTTCTGTCACTTTGGCAAAATCAAAATTTTTCCCTTTTCTCTTTTCTTTTGTTTTCCTTTTTTTTTCTTTTTGGTAGCAGGAGTTGAATCCAAGAGCCTTGTGCATATGGGGCAAGTGCTCTACCACTAAGCTATAT
>RJWT010036040.1:0-13342 GCA_004365215.1 Cuniculus paca | reverse complement strand
CCTAGCTAGAATTTCTTACCAGTGTTTACATTCACTTGATTTTGTGGAATTCACATTGCATATACACCCCTGCTTTTTTTTTTTAGTCTTTTTGAGACAGGATTTCACCATGTAGTTCAGGCTAGCCTTGAACTCACTTTGTAACCCAGGCTGGCCTCCAACTCCCAGCTATCTTCCTACTTGAGCCTCCAGAGTGCTAGTATTACAGACATGTACTACCACGCCCTGTGACCTTGAAAATTCTAAGCTTAAAATTTAGCATGAAATGTGTACTGTTGCTCCTAGACATCTGTAAAATGCATGTGTTTTCTGAAGAAAAAGCTTTAAACGTGGAGGGTGTCAATTCACACAGATAAATTTTCAAGGGACATGGATTCATAGTTTAAAAAGAAATACTGTGAGTATTATGGTTTGGGTTTTAAGTGTCCTCCAAAGGATTGTGCGACTTGGGTCCCTGTTTGGTGGCACTATTGAGAGATAGTGAAAACTCTAGCAAGTTAGGTGTAGTTGCAGGAAGGGTATCTGAAGGGTATCTCGAGGATACCCTAACCCCTCAATTGCCACCATGAGGTGAGCAGTTTTGTTCTGCCACACACTCCCTGCAATGATATTCTGTATTTCCAAGGACCAAGTCACCATGGAGTGAAAGCTGGGATTAAAATAAAAATTTCCTTCTTTAAGTTGATTTTTCAGAAAGATACTTTGTCACTATGATGGAATGCTAACCAACACATGGGTTAAAAAAGCCATCATGATTATGAGTTACCAGAAACATCAAAGTATAAAATCAGCCTCACAAGGACTAAAGATATTTGTAGAATCAAATAGCACAGATAAAATAAGAATGTTGAAAGAAATTAAAGATTGAAAATATGTTGAGCTAAACAAGACTTTATGAATGAGCTAGTCATGAAAAAGAAAATTCTTAGGTCATACATGGCTTATGTTGAGAATTAGTGAAGTAGATAAGAAGAAATTAACCAGAGTGTAGCACAGATAAAGAAATTATGAAACAGAGGTTAAGGAAGATAGACAAAGTAAGTCTAACAGACATTTAACCCTATAGTTCTAGAAGTAAAGAATATATAGATTGGATAAAAAATAGTATCCCAAAATTTATTTATTTGATAATATGTTGGAATTGATGAAATATACTGATAAACTCATACTCAGATTCAGGTAACCCAGTGAATTCTAAGTGAGATAAATCGAAGGGTATCTTTGCCAAGGATGTGAAATCGCAGAATCCAAAGATTGAAAAAAAAAATCTTTAAATCAGAAAAAAACTGAACAGCTTTTAAACAGGAGCAATTCAAGCCAGAAGACAATGAAACAGCTTCAGAATGATCATAGAAAATAAACTAAAATTATCAACCAATAGTTTATACATTGAAAATATCTGGAATTAAGGGTAAAGTAAAGGTTATTTTAAGAGATGTAACTCAAAGTTTTCGTTACCGGTAGAGTTTTTTAAAGAACTTTCTGAAGGATATGTTTTATGAAGAAGGAAAAAAAGAAGTCCTCAGAAGGCATATCTGAGGACCAAAAATAGTAAGAAGGGAGAATGGAATGAGTTGACTGAAGTATCTAATTTGTTGAGGGATTAAAAAATAACAGTAGTTTAATCTTAAATATATGTTGGGGATTGTGATCAGAACTAAAGTATTTAAGGTTCTTTTGTTATCTGAACAAAAATAGAAGATTTTGATTACCAAGGAAATAGAAATAAAAACCCCAGTGAGATGTTGTTTATATATGATTGACAAAAATTTAAAGTCTTACAATACCAAGTTTTGCTGGGAATATGGAACACTAGGAATTTTTATTTACTAGTGGTTATATAAGTTTGTATAATATCATTTCAGCTTGAACAATTTTTTTTAGTAAAATTGAAGATGTCTATGTATATTCCAGCAATTTCATTTCTAGGTATAGCATCTTGAAAAACTCACATACCATATGTACACAAGATACATACAGAATTGTTTAAGTAATTATTACAAACATTAGCTAAAAATGGGAAGCAATTCAAATACCGACAAATAACATAGTGGATAAATACCTAGAAGCTTATATTAATAATGGAGTATAACAAAGCAATGAATATGAGTAGATTGTTACTTCATTCAAGAACATAGATGACTATCACATAATAATGATACAAGACTAAAGAATGCGTATGGTACAATTTCATTTGTGTAAAATTCAAAATCAGAATGTTAAACTGTATCATTAGGATTGCATAGATGATAATATTATTTTTAAAATTCTAAGAATGCTGAGCCATCAAAAACAGCTGTTTACCACAAAAGTCCAGGTAATGGTTATCTCTAGAGCACAGATTCAGCAAGGTAGTCACTTGCTATAGGAGCCTATTGAGTTCTTGAAATATCAGTAATCCACATTGAGATATGCTGTAAGTGTAAAATGTATCTCGATTTTAAATATTTAGTTCTAGCCGGGCCTGGTGGCGCATCCCTGTAATCCCAGGACTCAGGAGGCTGAGATAGGAGGATTGTTGTGAGTTTGAGACCAGCCTGGGCTACAAAGTGAGCTCAAGGCCAGCCTGAACGACATAGCAAGACCCTGTCTCAAAAAGACAAGGGCTGGGGATTTAGCTCAGCGGCCTAAGCACCTGCTTGGCAAGTGCGAGGTTGTGAGTTCAATCCCCGGTGCCAAGAGAAAAAAAAAAAGATTTAGTTCTATAAAGAAGCCTGTAGAATATCTTATTAATAAATTTTGACTATTGCTTACAATGATAATATTTTAGATATATTGGATTAAATATTTTGGAATTAATTTTATTTTTAAAAATTTAAAAGATGTGGCTACAAGAAAACTAGAAACTACACATGTGGCTCTTTGTTAAATTTCTGTTGGACAGAGGTTCTACAGGCTGGAGACCCAGTTAAGATTGAGATAAGGCAAAAATACTTCTGGGAAAGTGACAAAGTTGTATTTCTTGACCTGTGTGGTGGTTATATGTTTGTTTACTTCTTTTTGTATCTGTTTAAAAATGTATCCTGTATACATATTCAAAATTGTTAAATAATCTGAAATGTTGATATTAATGAACTTTATAGAGCAACTACTAAAAAAATTGAGGTAGATGTACAGCTTCCAGATTAGTAAAGGAATAAAATTGAACAGAAAAAATACGTAAAATTCGATTCAAATGAAAGCAAAAAAGAATAGAAGAAACAAAAGGAGAAATAAAATAAGTTGAGAAATAAACCCAAATACATGTTTTACATAGCATATAAAAGATTAATGATGCAAAGATAAAAGATGGAAAGATTATAAATAAAAGACAAAGATTAAAGCCTGTCAAAGATTACTGTATTAAACAAGTAAGTGTCAAAGAAACAAGCAAAAACCTGATGATGTACTTTTTCATGGGAGACCTACTTTATAAAAAAAAGGATCCAGAAAATGATAAATGATGGAAAAAACATATACCAAGCAACTACTAACAGAAGGAAAGCAGGAATAGCTGTATGGTATTAGATAAAATAAAGTTGAAAGTGGAGGCAAAAAGTCATTTCTACAGATGTTAGAGAGTCACTGTATCTTGATAAATGGTCCAATTTGCCTGGAAAACTATAAGAATTCCAAAATTATATACATTTAATAACAGTTTCAAAATATAAAGAAAAAATTGACAGAAGCTCAAGGAAAAACAGACTCACAATTGTTGGAAGAACAAACAGAAATAACAGAACAAAGGAAATAACAGAACAAACAGACAAAAGAAATAACAAGGAAATAAGAGAGGAAATAACAGGAAATAACAGAACAAAGGAAATAACAGAGGAAATAACAGAATTGACAGAAGAATTCTGTAAATATGTAGAAAATGTTAACAGTACAATTAAGAAACTTGGTCTACTTGACATGTTGAGTATATATCACCAGCAATTACAGAATATTCATACACACACACACACACACAGAGTTCAGTATGATACAGGCTCAAAAAAAAGCTGGGTGTGGTAGTGCACACCTGTAATCCCAGTACTCAAGAGGCGCAGGCAGGAGGATTGAGGCGATTTTGAGGCCAGCCTGAACTACCTAGTGAGATACTGATTCAAAAAACAAAAATAAAACAGAACAAAAAACTAACTCAATGACATTTGAAAATTATAAAAAGTTGCTAAATCACTCTCAAATTGAGGGAGAAGTATGATATGCATAGATATGATCTATATTATAATCAAAGCTTTAGTTTTTTAGCCTTAAATGCTTATGAAAATTTAGGGTATGAGCCCGACTCCGCCATGGGGATTGGGAAGAGAATAAGCAGGAAGACAAACCACGCCTTCTCTTGAGCCAGGCCCTGCCACTGGCATCAGGAAGAGACCCAGCAAGAAGACAAACCACACCTTCCTGTGAGCCAGCCGGTGCTCGGGCTGGGAAACCAGAAGAGTATCCTCCCTGCCCTGCAAGCAACTGGCTGACTCAGAGGACTCAAGGAATAGCTTTATGCTTGTATTGTTTGATTGACTTTGCAGGCCTGGGGCTGGTGGTCTGGGAATCTATTTGGAAGATGGCAGTGTGCATTGTGGTAACTGTGGGGGATTTCCTTCTGTTTTGTCTTTGAAATTGAATGTTTTGTTCCATTTTACTGTTTTGTTTTATTCCTCTATCTGATAACCTGAGCAACTATTTTGAAGATAACAATATGCAGTATAACAAGCATTGTTAAATTCTTATTATCTTGTTTTGAAAACCTATATAGCTATTTTTTGTTGTTGTTGTTTTTAAGGTTTGTTTGCTTCTTGGTTTTTCTGTTTTTTCTTTTTCTCTTTAAAAGAAAAAAAGAAAATTTAGGTTTAAAGTTAATTAGCTAGAAGTATAATTTAAGAACCTAAAAGAACAGCCAGATAAATGTAAAGAAAAAATTTTAAAGAATGTAGTGAAATAGAAAACAAAGGTAAGCTGGGGATATAGCTTAGTGGCACATTGCCTGCCTGTGAAGCGCCAGGTCCTGAGTTCAATTCCCAGTACAGAAAAAAAAAAAAAAAAAAAAAGAAAGAAAGAAAGAAAGAGAGAAAGAAAGAAAACAAAGGTAAGCCAAGCATAAACTGGGCGTGGTGGTGCACGCCTGTAATCCCAGCACTTTGGGAGGTTTAGGAAGGAGGATTGCCTGAGTTAGAGGCCAGTCTAGACTGCATAGTGAGTCCAGGCCAGCCTGAACTACATAACCAGACATGCCTTAAAACAGAACAAAACAAAACAAAACAAAACCCCCCAAAATAAAGGTATAATGGGAACATCAACAAAGCCAAAGTTTATGCTTTGGAAATTCACAGAAGTGGTAAAATGTGGGGAAATGTTGATCAGAAACAAAGAACAACAACAGAAAAGAATTAAAGAAGGAAAAGAAAACAACAGAAAAGAATTAAAAGAAATACAAGTGCAAGTTAATAATACTATGAAACTAAAACATGTAATAGTGTGTAATAATTCTGGTAAATAATTCTGTCTTTGGTGAAATTTGACACCTTAAGAAATATTAGTAGAAATATACAAATTTCTGAGCCGGGCGTGGTGGCTCACGCCTGTAATCCCAGCACTCGGGAGGCTGAGACAGGCCGATCATTGTGAGTTTGAGACCAGCCTGGGCTACAAAGTGAGCTCAAGGCTGGCCTGAACGGCATAATGAGACCCTGTCTCAAAAACACCAGGGCTAGGGATCTAGCTCAGCGGTCTAAGTGCCTGCCTGGCAAGCACAAGGTTGTGAGTTCAATCCCCGGTGCTGGGAAAAAAAAATTAAAAGAAATATACAAATTTCTGTTACAAGAAGGTGTGGAAAATATTCATGACTACATAATCTTTAAATAAGTTGAGTTAGAATATTTATAATCATTCCACATACACACACAAAAAAAAGAGGACCTGAGGGTTTTTTGCAAGGGAGTTCTAAATATTCAAGGAATGGATAATTTCTGTTTCAAAAATTTTACTTCAGCTAATTATATAACATTAATATAACTGTGAGATTAAAATAAATTGGTACCAAAATAAGAAAGAAAAATGACAGACCAGATTCATTATGAATGTAGATAGAAAAATTCCTAACAAAATGTTGCCAAACTGAAATTCAGCAACATGGACTTCTAATAGAAATAGGGAGACTTGGTTCAATTTGGGTTAATAATCCATGATTGGGTCTATCATTGTAGACATTAGTAAGGATAACAGAAAACTTGTATATTATCTATCACCTTGACCTAATTGACATTTTCCTTCTGCCCAATAATAGAATATGCATTCTTTTCAGGTGCATGTGGAACATGCATCAACACAGAACATATAAAATGAAATCTTAATTTAAAATTCTAAATGCTGGCAAAGATGTGGAGTCATTGAAATTCTTAGGTATTGCTGATAAGAATAATAATTGGTACACCTATAGGGAGTAGTTTGGCAATGTCTTGCAAAGTTAAGATTGATACACCCTGTGAAGTAGCAGTTTTACTTCTAGGTTTATGTTTTAGAGAAAAGTTTGCACTTATCTATCCGTGTATCTGTCTGTCTATCTGCCTATCTGTCTATCTATCCATCCTTTGGTATCAGAAATAGAACTCAGGACTTTGTGCTTGCCAGGCAGGCACTGTGCTGCTGAGCTGTATGCCCGGCCCTCACATACATATTTAAAACCCTGTCCAAAAGTCTATCAGTGGCTCCACAAGTAATGCATTGTATTTCTTTCATTCATCTGTGTACTGTGAACATAAAGTAATATGGATGAATACTGGTTTCAAAAAGCAAGCAATAGGAGACTTCTGCTTCTGGCTATGACTAAAACCCATATATGTTCCCCTGGCCTATGCATTGGAATTTTTTGGGATATGAGGAACTCCTAGTGTATACATTTATAGTAAATACTGCTGAGTTGACCTTCACAGGAATAACTTACTGATATGCATTCTTCTCAGTCTTACCATTTTTTTAATGTACATTTCTGTTTTATACTAGAATTTTTTTTGTTTTTAAAGAAATACAGTATGTGAGTTGTTTTCAGTAGCATTACAGTGTAAGTACTCTTCATGTCAGGAAAAAAAAATACTTTAGGCAATATTTTGCTGTGTTTCCCCGGCTGATCTCAAAGTTCTAGGCTCACGTGATCTTCCTACTCAGTGTCCTGAGTAACTGGGACTCTGTGTCCAGTTTATGATAGCAATTTTTAGGAAATTATTTTATTGGCTACATAATATTTTGTTGAGTGACTGTTTTAGGATTTTCTTAACCATTTCCATATCCTGGAACATTTCACTTGTCCTTAGCTTTTTGGTATTAAAAATAATGTTATAATGAACATTTTTGAAAATGTTCAGTAGGGTTACCTTTATAGGAAAGAGAAGGATGTTCTACTTAAGAGAGGGGTACAGAGATAGGTTGTAAAGAAAAAGCTTGGCATTTGAGTGGTTGAGTAAATGATTATTCTGATAATCTATTCAGCTGTCTTGATTCTTGTTTTTGGTTTCGTCTTCTTGATGGTCTACTGTCAAGTTTCATTCCTATTATAAATTCCTGTAGTACTGCTCATACCATGGTACCCCAGCCTTTTATTATTCCCCATTCCTGTAGAATAGAGTTCCAAATTTCTAGCCTACAATTCGTAGCTGATTATAATTTCGACCTTTATTGTTTTATTCCTTTGACTATCATTTATTGAACACTAGCTATATGCCAGGAACTGCTTTTGGGGCTGGTAATGGATAAGTAAGATAAAACATTGTATACAAGTATGGGATTTTGAAGAAATATATAGACTGTATGATTTTGAAGGAGGGATTCTTAAATTCAGTCTGGAGACTCAGAAAGCACATAATTCCTGTGACTTTCACATAAGAATCTTTTGTGAATCAGGTCTGTCTTCCTTTTCAATGCTCAATGAATTTCTGCCTCACAGCTTGTTCCCCATACTCTGCTGTATTTTTAAGGTACAAAGGCTAACAAAAAATATGATATGTATTTAAATAAAAATATTTATTACACTAAAAAACACATTGCCATTAATCTCTCATTTGAACATACGTATTTCGCTTATCTTGCCACTTTCTGAAGCAGTTCTGGAAGTTTTCTTTCGCCACTCTTTATGACGTGTGATCGAAACTATAGTCAATGCTACTGCCAAGTATTATCCAAAGGAAAAGGAAGCTTGTATAAATACTGCAGTGCGTCATCAGGTCCACCTTATTCACTGGTCTGGCACCATGTGAATTTTGACTTCCCTACGGCCAAAATGACCACGAAAGGTAAATGTTTTGAATCAATTCTGGACATTAAGTCAGCCATACCAGGGCGTAACTATAAAGAGAACTTCTAGAACTGCTTCAGAAAGTGGCAAGATCTGTGGGATAACAGTGTTTGAAATTTGTGTGGAAGGCTTTTGGATGGGATTAATAGCAGCATGTCTTTTACATAATAAATTTTAAAAATTTAAACACTTGCCATATTTTTAAATCACAGTGTCTACACACATTATGTTTCATAGCTTTCCTTAACCAGTTTGTTGTGCACCTCATCTAGGACAATCTTCTCCAAATCATAAAATTTAACTATTTTTTTCGTTTTACACATTTGTCTCTCTTGGCTTTTATTTATATGACACTAATAATAATTGTTTGAGAATGTAGTTAGGGTTAGATATTTAGGTAAGTGGTAGAACATTTGCCTGACACAAGCAAGGCCCTATGTTTGGTCCTCTGGTTTGTACTGCAAATGTATTATACTAAAATCTTGTGTTATTTCACTTTTTGTGTGTGTATATATGTCTTTCTGGTGAGATTATAGGCAGCTAGTAGACAGGAACAATGCCATGCTTATTTTTTGTTTTCCCTAGAAACTCACACATGTGCCTTGGAACTGGAATATCAAAGTTTTTAAAAAGTATTTTAGTCAGCACTGACTATTTATTTCTTTTAATTTTTATTTGCTTACTTATTTTTTGTTTTTTTTTTTTTGAGATAGGGTTTCCATATGCAGTTCAGGCCAGCCTTGAACTCCCTTTGTATCCCAGGCTGGCCTTGAACTCGCAGCAATTCTCCTGCCTCCCGAGTGCTGGGATTGCATTAACTTTATAAACCAATAAATTGGGCTGCTGTAAAAATCAGTCTTTCCATACTTAACCATGAATGATTCTTTTCCATGATTCCCACCCATTTCTGACCTGTTTGGGTTTCAATTTCAGCTAGACTTTACTTTTTGGTAAGACTTCGTTTAGGACTTGGAGGATGGTAAATCATTACAGTATCTTCTGCCACACTAGATGGCATTAGCTCTTTGTTTTATTCACGAAGAATCTATAGTAGTGTGGCCCTTAAAAATCGATCCTCTTAATTAGTTTTTTGTTAAATAGTGTATTTTCTCTTATATCTCAGTGGAATCCTCTTTTTTCCCATTCCCCTTCCATTTTACATACCGTGTTTCATAACATTTTCAAGATCCACATCATAATCTAGTCGTAGCCCTAGTTCCTTTACATTTGATCTTCTGTATCATTGTTAACATTATTCCAGACAACATTTTCTGAGCACTTATTGAGTAGAGGGAATGCTGGGCACCAGGACAGTTTATTGTCTTTTTAAATTTTTTTTTTATTTTTTATTTTTAAAGACAGGGTCTCGCTATGTAGTATAGACTGGCCTCAAACTCACAGTGATCCTCCTGCCTCAGCCTCCTGAATGCTGGGATTACAGGCGTGGGCTACCATGCCTAGTAGTTTATTGTCTTACCAGGCTCATTTCTCAATTTGTGGTGATGTGAGAATGGTTCTTCACTGTTTGCCTTCTTTCCATCTCTAGCTATTCTTTATGGTTAGTAGTTTTACTTTGAGTTTGCCATCATAGTCAACTGCGGATCACTAGTGAGCAATTTTATATCTCATTCAGTGTTTCGGTTGTTGGTTAGTGGTGAAATGAGAAAAAAAAAAACACAAGGGAAAATGGAAAACCATACTAACTCTTTACTGATTTTGCTACCATGATGGCAAATTGTTTGTGATTTGTGGAAATGCAGTCTCTTTTATCAGTGGTTGGCTATCAGTTCCTTTTTCTGGAGAGAAGTCATTAGTTAACGTAGCTCAAGAATTTGTCTGAGAAGAGCAGCACATCAGTTAGAATGCTAATTCACTCAACTGGCAGGAAGCACAGTGAAATGACAGCTTGGAGGGGGGTAAGAGGAGTGTCTGAAAATGGCAGCAGATTGGTATTTCCAAAGGGGAGGGAAATTTCATAATGATGAATAAGAAAGATGACATTTGGTGCTCACATTTAACTTGCATTGGATGTCCATATAAGGGTCAGTATGCATAACCTCTCGTGATTAGGCCTCCGGCTGCCCAGCAGCTGACTGGGTGTATGCCCTTCAGACTGTAACCAAAAGAAAGGCCTAGATAATTAGGCCAAGTTGAACTGCAGGAGGTAGCCAGCCTCTCTGCTGCCTTTTGTATATTCATGACCCAGCTTGATTGATGGAAGGACAGTGTTTGGTGACACTGTCATTTGCAAGTTGAAAGGTAGACTACAGGCTGGAGCCAAGATCAGATGTGCTTTAAAGAGTCTTACAATAAACTCATTTGGATGCTGATGATGTTCACATATGCATTTCTTTGTTTCTTACTCTTTATCATGGACATCTGTTAATTTGTAGAAATTACATTGGTTGTTTTCAGATAAAACCTCATACTAACTTACTGGATAGTTTTGTTTAAAAAGTTATACCAAGTTGCTTGGTAATGTAATGTGTGAAGTGGGTGTCAAATGTTCTTCTGTTACATTTATTCTTAGGTAGAAATGTATTTTTTCTTAAATATATTGCTTGAGTGATAACATAGCTAAAAGTAACTGATCCCCCGCCCCCAGGAAAAAAATCAAGTGAAATTATTTGTGTATTTTATATATTTCACAAATCTTAAGCACTGCTGTCTAATCTTTTCCAGAGATTGCTTTTTATAAGAATGTGCTGGGGGATATAGCTCAGTGGGAGAGCACTTACCTAGCACATGCAAGGCCTTAGGCTCAATCCTAAGCACTGCAAAAGAAAAAAACATGCAGTTTCTTACCAGAATGTAGATGAATATCTTTAGGTTCACTTTTAATGTTATGATTCATAGAAAGGTCTTTAGTTCATTCCAAAAATTTTTCCATTTACTGAAAAAGTTGATTAATTTCATAGTTGTGGCAAGTAAGTTGAAAATACTGAAGGAAGTTAGAATTCTGAAATAAAAATACGAGGTTGACCTAAGGAGTATCTTCCGAATGTTGAACCTAAGTTGTCATAAACTGTTTGGAGAGTGAAAACCATATATTAAAAGAACATGAAGGTAAAGAAAGGTTTTTTGAGAAGGATTATTGATGTAGGTGTTTCATCAGTATTAAGCCATTAATTAAATATTTTTTTAGAAAAACTACGTGGATATGAATACTAAAAGGAATATTCTTTTTAGTTTTATTTTCCAATACGCTTATTACCTGAATGCATGTATGTTTGTTGTTCTCATGTAGCTAAATGAGTACCAATTTGAAAATCATTTGCACATTTTCTTTAAAAAAACAAACAAACCTTGGATACATGTTTTACATGCTTTCTAACTCCTAGTAGTTACCATATAGCCTCAAGTATTATGCGTAATGGGTCTTTGTAACCTATCAAGTACTATAAAAATGTAAGTGGTAGTACTAGTAGCTGTTGGTTTTCTTCTTCCCCCTGCTGTTGTTATTGCCATCAATTCCAAGTAGATGTAACAGTGTAACAAATGAATTAATCCTCTCACTGTAGTCTTTGTCAGCTGAATATGACTGATTAGGTATGAAATTAAAAAACAAATGGCAAAGGAAGACTCGATAAGCAGTTACTTTCCATATTGATTATCTCACTTCTTTTTCTCACCAGAAAAAGTATCTCCAATTGACAGTGATGTTTCTATAAAGTAAGTTTTGGAGGGCATTGGTAACATACTTTGATCGTACAAGAAACTATGAATTCTCAGTCTTAACTGGCATTTGAGATAAGCATCTGAAATTTAATATCCCTAAGTCTATCTGTGTAATATTCAGAAAATCTTTTCTGCTTTAATTTATGGTAATTATTTCTAAATCAAACCGTTACCTTTTGGCAGAAAAAGTGTTCATATATCCAAAATGTTAATTAAAATTTCACTTTCTCATTTAAATCACATCTCGTAATATTCAAATACTAGATTTTCTTTTAGATTTGTCTTAATAAAGTTAAATTCAAGGTGTATGTTTTCTGTAAAATAAAGTGAAAATAAACTTATTATTGCATAGAAGGAATTTTGAAGGAATTTTCAAAAAAGAGTTGTGCTTTCTTGAACTGAATTTTGGTGTATTGTGTAGTTTACTGCAACAGAGCAATATTCTTAATGTGTTCATTACTGTTCTCATTGTCTTTTTAAAGACTTATGGGTGTCACTTTGTCAGGAAACTCTGTGTCTTTCCCAGTGATAAAATAGGTTTGACACTTGTTCCATGAAGGCATCTTTTCCCTGCTTATCAGCTCTTCAATTTATGGCTGTGCTTTGAAATTTGTGCCTGTGACTCCCATCTTTGTATTTACTCCAATTAACACATAAACCCTAATTAGCCAGATCAAGGGACTTGGGAGTCCATAAATGGAAACTGACATGGCAGAGCTTGGCAGCTGGCTTCAAGGCAAGGTGACAAAAATAGGGAAGTATCAATTAGTTGACATTGATTGTAAAGCTGTGTGTGGCGATGGTAGATTTTACTAGCACTCTGTGTTGCTGACTGCTGACTCTAGAATAGGGGTACAGGAATTAGTAAACTAACTGATGGCTAAGTTAAAGCATTGAACTTTAGGTGTATTTAAAACCCAACAATTACAAAAACAATACCAATTTAATTTTATTTCATATCATTATCACTGCAATCAAGTATACATTTCTACCAAAATTAATTTTTGTAAAGTTTTACTTTAGATATTATTTCTTGAGTAGGAGTGCAAGAGTCTTGACCCAGAAATCCGTTAAGAGCTTTAATTTTTTACTGTAAAACTTTTGCAAGGAGGGGTAGTACAAATGGGCAGATTTGGAGATTTCATTATATTTTAGTATTTGCTAAGTTTCAGACTGTAGTTTGGAATCACATATGTAATTCAGCAGTAAAAAAAATTCAGGTTTGTAAACATTCTCATATTAGGAACCTAATATAAAAGAAAAAGACCTGCGTCTCAGATAAGAGCTTGTGTAATAAAACTTAAGTATATAAGAGTTGGACTGTTTCAGTTACCTGATCACTAACACTGGTTTCATTCATCAAGTGGGTAGTTCTTTCTTTCTTTTTTTTTTTTTTTT
>RJWT010036039.1:0-13421 GCA_004365215.1 Cuniculus paca | reverse complement strand
TTCATATATTTGCCATTTCTACTTCTTCATCTGAAAAGTGTGTATATATTTCAAAGGCTCATTTTTGTATTGGGTCTTTAAATTTGGGGGGTCTGATTTTTTTGAGTTCTTTATTCTTGATGTTAGTGCTTTGTCTGAAAAACAGCTAGCAAAAGTTTTTCCCACTCAAGTTTTTTCTTAACTCTGTTGAAGATTTCTTTTGTGGTGCAAAAGCTTTTTACAAGATGATATCCTACTTGTTTTGTCTTTGAAATATTTTCCTTGTAGTCTGGTTAAACTGTAAAAAAATTATTAGTTAAAGACACATTACCACTGATCCTCTTCAGAAAACTTCCCCTCACTTCACACACATTTATTCCATCATTCTTATCACTTTCTGAAGCAGTTCTTAGAGTACTCTTTCATGGGTGTCTCTAGCTGTGCTGTCGTGGCACCTTTGATGTCTCAAATCAGTTCAGAACGTTGAGTTTCATGATCATTTTGACTTGGGGAAGATCCAGAAGTCACATAGTGCCATATTGGGTGGATAAGGGGGACAATGGTACATTATAATGTTGTAAAGCCTGGCTTTCTGCTGGATGGCATTCAGCAGCAGCATTCACTAATTTTTATCACACCTCATAAAGACACCAAAGATGACTTCCATAACTGCTTCAGAAAGTGGCATGGGATGTGTGTTCCAAGGGAGGGAGAGTAATTGAGAAGATGGGTTAATATAATGTGTCCTTTATGGTCATAAATTTGTTTTCAATTTAAACATTCATCGTGGTTTTTTATTGTACCTCATTTGATAAAGAAATGAAGAGCAGATGAGAAACCAAAGAAAGAGAAATTGACACCCAGTGTCCTTGCACTGCTGCAGGAGAGCGTGAGGGGAGTGTGAGGGAGTGTTGAGTGCAGTGAACCAAGGTCCTTAGAGAATGAGCAGGAAGGTAAGCATGCACACGATGACCTCAGGTATTCAGACCTGGTGACACAAACAGGAGAGAATCATGTTTCCCCACTTTTTTCCTAAATTGCAGTAAGGAACATATTGCATAAAATCTTTCTTTCTTTCTTTCTTTTTCTTTCTTTCTTTCTTTCTTTCTTTCTTTCTTTCTTTCTTTCTTTTTCTTTCTTTCTTTCTTTCTTTCTTTCTTTCTTTCTTTCTTTCTTTCTTTTTCTTTCTTTCTTTCTTTCTTTCTTTCTCTTTCTTTCTTTCTTTCTTTCTTTCTTTCTTTCTTTCTTTCTTTCTCTCTCTCTCTCTCTTTCTTTCTTTCTTTCTTTCTTTCTTTCTTTCTTTCTCTTTCTTTCTTTTTTTGTGGCACCAGGGAACGAACTCACAACCTTGCGCTTGCCAGGCAGGCGCTTAGGCCACTGAGCCAAATCCCCAGCAAAATTTATCATTTTAACTACTTTTAAGAATACAAGCCAGGTATGGCAGCATACACCTGTAATCCCAGCACTCAGGAGGCTGAGGCATGAGTTCGAGGCCAGCCTGAGCTACATAATGAGTTCAAGACCAGCCTGAATTACATAGTGAGACCTGTCTCAAATACCAAACCAAAACAAACAAATGAATAAACAAACAAGAATACAATTCTGTGACATTAGTTACATTCATCATGCATTTCAACATTCATTGCTGTTTCTCCAAATTTTTATCACTTATGATAGAAATTCTAACTATTAAGAATTAATTTCCCATCCTCCCGTCGTCCTCAGCCCATGGCAACCTTTAATTCACTTCCTCTCTTTGAATTTGCCTATTCTAGATATTTCAGATAAGTGGAATCATAAAACATGTATTTGTCCTTTTGTGTTTGGCTTATCTTAACCAGAATAACATTTCAAGTTCTATCTATGTTGTAGCATGAAAACTTTTTTTTTTTTTTTTTTGGTGCTGGGGAATGAAACAGACCCAGGGCCACATGTGCTAAACATACATTATATCACTGACTATTTCCCAGCCTGGGAGCTATTTTTAAGCAGAGGTGTGACATGGGAATCCCAATGTCTTGGAAAGACAGAGTTAGAATGTACGTCCTAGTGATGTGCTGAATACCTCATACCAATTGCTTTGCACTTTTCTGACCTGTTCACTATTGGATACAGCCTTTATTTGGATACGCTTTATAGTGGGTAGAAATCGAAACATTTCCTAATCGTGGACACGTATGGTTTATTGAAAGCTGCCAAACCTGACGCACGTTATAACGAGATGGCAAAATGTGGTCTTCAATTGTTGGGAGAAAGAAGACAAGAGTTTGTCAAGTGGAAAGAAACTGGAGTGTTCTTTGAGAGGTAAGCCTCCTTGTACTGCAGTCGGGGTCATGTGCTAATTATCTGTTGGCTTTTTATTTTTATTTGGGGGGTGTGCTGGGCATTCTACCTAGGGTCTTGTCCATGCTAGGCAAGCACTTTACCACGGAACTACACCCCCAGCCCGGTGGGCTTGTTTGCTATGATACACAGGCTGTAAAGCAGGGCTGCCGAAAACGCTAGAACTGGAGTGTCCTACAGACACAAAAATGTGCGCGCTAACACTCAGCATTGTAAGGATTGTATCTCCCATCTGAAAAGTCAACTCTCCATGCCAGAGACAGGGAGACTGAGAGAAAAAGAAAGCAAACATTAACTGCCACGAGTGACTCTGGCTGCCATGTTACTCCGTGGAGCTTGTGCCCCAGGGATGCTGCAATCTGGGAAGTCTGCACCAATTTTCTCAGTCCTCTGTGCTGTCTCACTGCACAACAGCATGATGTCTAAAATAAGGACTTAGCTGGGTGTGGTGATGCACACCTATGATCCCGGCACTTGGGAAGCTGAGGCAGGAGGATCGCTGCAAGTTCAAGGCCAACCTAGGCTGCATAGTGAGTTCAAGGCCAGCCTGAACTACATAGCCAGATCCTGTCTCAAAATAAAAAATAAAAATAAAATAAGGATTTTTCATACCTCATGAACATGAAGGAGAAGCTACTACTTCACCTGGGGCCCCAGGGAGGAATGTATGATGTGTTCCCCAGCCAGCTGCACGCAATGTGTTGAGAGGTGTCACACCAGTTTCCAACACAGCACTCTTCTAATCAGTTTTCTGACATAACTTCGAGCAGACAGGTTTTCACTTTAGGGTTGACTTTGGACCCAACACTTCCTCTGATTCTAGATCTGCTTCACAAGTGAAGGCTGGAAAAGTTGTGGCAATCTGGTTGTGCTCTGCAATGCTACTGAGGTGAGGCTTGCAAAAAGCAGAAACTCACTAAAGTGAGCTCAAGCTTTAAAAATTAAGACACTAGTCGAGGGTTGTTGTAGTCAGGGTTTTACAAGGGAAAAGATTTAATGCAGGGCACATAATTTATAGGATTATTTTATAATAGTCACCCAATAAGTCAAATACAAAAGAGTGCGGGAGATCTGTCCACACACTAGAGGTCCAAAGAATCCATTTGAGGGCCTGGATCCCATGGCAATGTCCTGTACAAGTCCAGCTAAAGACTTCGAGGCCATGGCAATGTCCTCCACGAGTCCAACTGGAGGCCTAGAGCCCATGACAATGTCTCATGAAGTCAGTATCAAGGATCTGCACTGGGAAGGCCCAAAGGTCAGTGGTGGAAGCTAGAAAGTCTGCACCAGCAGGATGAAATATCTGTCAGCAGGCTGAGGGATCTGCACTGGAGCCAGGAAGCGATGCTCAAAGTAAGGACCAGGGCTCCCCTGAAGAGAACCACAGCCATCTTCAGAGACAGCGAAACCCTGACCTCCTCTAATAATGAGAGCAGCTGAGTTCATATCTGAAAAACCAGTGTGACAAGCTTCTCCAGAATTAACAATCTTCCCCTCCAGTTCTCCTTCTACGCTGTTGGCAAGAGTCCTCAGGTGAGCCTCCCACACCCAGAACCATGCTGACTCAGTTCAGCTGGGTGTTACAAGTTACTCCACAAGAGTGTTTCATAAAAGGCTGTATCTGTACATGCACAGGTAACGATGAGTTTCTTTCAAGAAAACAGCAGACTCTCACCCAAGTGTGCCTGCAGCTGCAGTGGGATCACCGGTCATCTGGAGCCTTTGATGAGATGCGAATCCAAAGCCACAGCTCTGTGTGGGGCCTGAGTTTGTGTATCCTGTAACAAGTTTCCAGATGGTGTGGATGCCCTGGTCCTCTGACAGCAATTTGAGTAGTATGGTTCAAACACTGCTGCTTGGTTACCCCTCAGTCTCTGAGGTTTTCACTTCCCATCACCAGATTCTTAAGAATGGATATGATTGCCCTAGCTTGGGCCAGGCATGCATGCCTATATCCATCCATCTATCACACTCAGAGAAGTCAGGTCATAAAATGGCAAAATTACCACCACTACTAGCACGTAATGAGTATTTGTTGTGAGCCAGTTGCTTTGCTGTGCATTTTGTGAAAAGAATCTCCTTTATTCTGCATATCAATCACTGAAGTGAGGGGAGAAACTGAGTGAGTTTCCTGAGGCCACAGGGCTAGAAGGTATCAGAGTGGGCTCTGAACCACACTGCCTGTCTCTAGAGCCCCTGTGCACCATCAACCTCAAGATGTGCTGGGCTGGGGATGTAGCTCAGTGGCTAGAGTACTTGCTTAGCATGTGCTTGGGCCCTGGGCTTGTTCCCCAGCACTGAAAAAATAAAAACAAACAAATAAATAATAACTGTTGGTCAAGGGTAGTGAGGTGATTTAGGATTGTGGTGGACCAGTTCCCAGAGGAAGAGGAATCACTGATTCAGCATAAAAGCAGGGGAATTGCGTCTTAAGTTTTTGGCTTTCCCCAGTAAATAATTCCCCTCCTCTTGCCCAAGTACAGAATAAGGACACAGGTGTCACACATGAGATCTGAGTGTGTATTACAGAGAGGGGATAAATGCTGGGTCTGAAAGGAGGACTTAGAAGCTAGTTTCTCATCAGCATGTCAGGGAAGCTCGAAAAAATGCAGGTTCCCAGATACCCACCACACCCTGAATGACAGCCGGCATGTTAACAAGGTTCCCAGTGACAAGGCTTGGGTTAACCCGTGCTACTTGCAGTTTTGCTAGCCACTCTGGACGACACCAGAATGCTCTCAGCATTCTGGCTTGTAGAAACCACTCTTCTAAGTTTGGGCCAGGGCTGGGGAACAGACCAAAACACACCCTGCCTGCAGCCAAGGGGCTGAACGAGGAGGAAACGAGAGAGAATTCCCCAGGTGAAGAGGGTGAAGAGACCAGCTCTACATCCATGGCCCTTATACCTCACACAGGATATTGGTGTCCCTGAAGGGTTTCACAAAATCCGCAGCTGGGTTCACCTTCAGTTATTCTGAATTAGTTGGCTCATTGTAGGCAGGGACAAAAATACCTCTTTTTAAAAAGTCTCTGTGTGCCAGGCACACAGAGCTACATGGGAAGCTAAGGCAGGAAGATCACTAATTTGAAGTCAACCTAGGCAACTTAGTAAGACCTTATCTCAAAAAAAAAACAAAAAAAACCCAAAAGAGTTGGGGATGTAGTTCAATGGCACAGTGTTACTGGGTTCCATCCCTGCTACTGAAAAAAAATAAAAATAAAAGTCTTCCTATATTGATACAATGTACCCAGGCCTAGTTGCGGTCCACCTGTGTGAAGGAAGGCACTGGAAGAGACTGCCGTCCTAGTCACTTCTGCCTTCAGGCCGACATGAGGATGTTCTCAGAGGGAGCCCTCAGATGCTAACTTGCTCCAGCATCCACGGAAGGTCTTGCACACATGCAAACTGTGATTGGATAGGTCTGGGTTGGGGTTTCCACAAGCCAAGGAATGTCAGAGATGGCCAGCAGGCACCATGAGCCAGAGAGGGTACAGAACTTGTCTCTCTCCCATTCCAGAAGGAGCCTCCCCTGCCAGCACCTGATCCCAGTCCCCAGATTGTGTGACTGAGATTTCTGTGTAGATTTCTGTTAAGTTACTTGGCGTATGGTGCTTTGTGCACAGCAGCCCTAGCAAATTAACACGGCTAATACTACTAACACGCATTTGACTATACTAGACAATGGCACAGCACTTGCTGGGTAAGGGAATTGATTGGAGAACCTAAAAGTGAAAGGAACTCTTGCAAGGCCTGATGACACACACCTGTAAGCCCAGCACTCAGGAGGCTGAGGCAGGAGGATCACCGTGAATTTGAGGCCAGCTTGGGTTACATAGCAAGACTCTGTCTCAAGAGAAAAAAAGAAAAAGAAAAAAACATATTTAAATATGACTAAATATGACTCAGTCCCGGTTTTTAAGTGCTCACAGTCTGCCTAGTGGAGAAGTCTGGTGAGGGGTGAAAATTTCACGCACACATGTAACCCTGAAATCGATAAAGGTATGAAGTGGTAATTAGGGGTCTGGGAAGGATCTGATTATTTGGGAGAAACCTGGAAAAACCTCTCTGGGTAGATAAGGTATGAATTAGAAATTGAAATGGTTTTTCAAATTCTGCAAGTTCCTAAAAATTTGTTGAACATACTTTAATGTGTTGCTGTTCTGTAATTAAAAAACCAATCCCTTATATTTCTCTCAAACAGCAGCTAACATTGAGGCTACAAATATTTTCCCCTTCTCCATCTGTCATCAGCAGCATTCTTAGAAGAAACAATTGCTGACAATACATTTAATTTACCGAGCTCCAAGGGTTGAAACTTGCTAATGTTTCAGATCCAGGTGGGCAACATGATTGCTAGTATTTTTAAAGAACAAATTTCACACGTTCGCTATCATTTTCATGGCACTGCAAATGGAAGCAAATCATTGGGGTTCAGAGTATTGCTCTGCCAAGGGAAGAATTGATGTTGCCCAGAACTAGAGATTACAAAATAACAAATAACATTTGCAGGACAGGCAACACAGAATACCTTCTAGCATTTTCTTTGTTTGATTCCGACTCAGGCTTGTAATTTCCTCCAGAGAAGCATCTCAGCAAGGGCCGGGAGGAGGCTTTGGTGAAGCTTAGCCTCTAAGCCTAAGATACTAAGCCAGTTTTCCATATTTTTCTGGGCCTCATTACTCTGTTAAAGCCATCTACCATCTCTGATCATGCTCAGTACAGAAATGGCAGGCCCAGTCTGGCAGAACCATATCATTTTGAAACCGGTAGCCCTATTTGTTAAAATGTTTGGTTACCTGGGTGACGGGGGTGGAGTAGGACATGGTCAAATAAAACAACAGACACACATGAGACATATGCACACTAAAGGTCATCCCTTGTTTACAACTGGGCATTCTTTATTTTTATTGGCCCAACACAGCACTGGTAAACTCTTAAACAGCACCAGTAAAATTACACCCTGGGATAGAAAAAACTGGACTCGTTTTACAAAGGAGAAGTGTGAACAGGTGAGAAGAGAAAGACCAACTGTGGAATCACTCTGATCTGAAATTGCTTTCCGGCTCAGGTGTGCTGCAGTGATCCGGGCAGTGTGTCCCACACCTCCCCTGGGCTCCTGCTCACTCCTGCAGAGCAGCCCAGGTGTCTCTGCCTCCTCTGGTGGCTCAGCCTCAGAACGGGATGGTACAGGGCCAAGCCACGCTGGAGTCTGAGCAGAGGAAAGAGTGACACTCATCTGTCTTTATATAAAATGTTTATATTATGTTCATCATGGGGGGCGTGCATGTAGATTTCCTAAGAGACTGCATTGTTATTTATTTCAGCAACTAGATTTTCTGGTGCTCCTTCAGATTTTTGTATGGAGAAAGTACCTCACTCATGACACCCTGATTTTTGCCTTGTCGTTCAATGACTAATAAATATTCTTAGCATTTAATGTTCAAACTTTATTATTTAGGCTTAATGCTCTTAAATATTATTATTAGCCCTTTTATAATCTACTTCCTTGTAGTGTCACATTAGAAATAAAAATGACAGCAAGCTGTGCATAGTGGTGCACACCTGGAATCCCAGCTCCTCGGCAACTGGCAAGGTCGAGCCCAGCCTGGGCAACTTAGCCAGTTAAGGAAATCCTACCTGAAAATAAAAAGGACTGGGGATGTAGCTCAGTGTGAAGGTCCTGGCTCAATTCTCAGTACTGCACGTGCGCGCACACACACACATACACACACAAATAATAAACCAGGCACAGTGGCACACGCCTGTAATCCCAACTACTTGGGAGACTAAGGCAGGAAGGTTGAAATTTTGAGGCCTGCCTGGGAAATTAGTGAGACCCTGATTAGAAAAAAAAAAACAGCCCAGTTTGGTGACACATGCCTATAATTCCAGCCCTTGGGAGGCTGAAACCGGAGTTCAAGGCTAACCTGAACTACCTAGCAAGATCCTCTCTCTCAGAAACAAAAACTGCCAAAAACCCAAAAATAAAAATGGCTAGGGGAGGGAAGAGGTGGTAGATCAGTGGTAGCATACCCCTGGGTTCCATCTGCAGCACTGAAAGAAAAAAATGACAATGAACATTTTTATGGGTTTACTTTATTCCAGTCAGGCATTGTGCTAACTCCTGAAGTACTTAAAATTCTATGATCTTACAATTATTTCTATTTGTATTTAAAATGGCACTTTAAAAAACTTCCCCCAAAAGAAAGCTAGTAAATAGAATTGTTGGAAATTAGAAATTGAGCTTGTTTTGTTTTGTTCAGAGCTACTGAAACTTGTTTGTATTAGACAGTATTGATCGAGTGAAGAAGGGGTCATCAATTCAGACTGGGTAGCCTGTCAGAAACTCCTGCCAGCAATAACCCAGGAAGGCCTCTAGGGGTCATCATTAACCAATTTTGCAAGCTCTGGAGTTACACCGGTGAGGGGGAAGTTTCGGGAAAGGTTGTCCCAGGTTCTCTCTCTCAGAACTTCCACACATCCAGTGCATGCTTGCAGGCCAACCAGGACCTGACCTGGAAGGTTCCGTTCTGAAGAACGACTCTGAGGTTGGGCAGGGCCACCTTTTCATAGAACACACCTCTCTCGGTAGGGCACCTGTGATTCCCAGGGGTTCTCAAGCCTGTGTTTGGGCAGAGTCCAGGCAGGCAGGTTTGCCCAGTGTCCTTCATCTATAGGACATACCCTTTTTAAAAATGATTTTGCTTCTTATCCTGCCAAAAGTTTTATTTTCAAAGAGTAAATTACAAAAATTTGGCAGGGAAACCTATTTTTAAAATTTAGCTGTCATCTTGTGTTTTTATCAGCTGAATCTGCTAGCTAATTTGCGTTCTTCTGCACACTGAAAGAGCAGGTACCTGAGTTTAAGACCGCAGCAGGGCTGTGCCCAGGGCGAGGTCAGGTGCACCGGGGGCGCAAGTAGGGTAGGCTCACTCTCAGCTGCTGGCAAGCATGCCTGGTCCTACTTCTGGCCTTGCAGGAGAGCTGTGGCTGAAGGGGTTGGAAAAGCCTCCCTCCCATCAGCGTGACAGCAGATTCCAGAGTAGCAGGAATTCGCCTTTGATTGTCTGTTTTTTACACATGTAAGCTGGAATCCAGCCCTTCATATCTTCTAGCTGCAAACTTGGGCAAATGGCTTCACCTCCCTGAGCTTGTTTCAGATTAATCATGGCAAACTTTCGGTGAGAATTAAAGAAGAAAAAATTATTCCCCGAGGAAATAACAGTGCCTGAGACATGAATCAGCCTTCGGTGTGATGATGCTTTATTTCAATATTGTCATTTCAGTGGCTCAGCCAATACAGTGCAAATCCTTGAAACCTCAGCCTTCTAGATCACATTCAGTGCTCATCATCACTTACTGCCTTATCTTTTCCCTTCTAGGAAGTTAGTAGTTTGCAATATGAAACACCTAGGAAAAATTAAATGTTGTGCTGGCTGCATCTAAAATCTTATGTGACCTACACAATGCCCTTGTTAGATGTGTAAAGAGGAAACTGAAACCTGGAATGGTGGTCCCTGTATTCCTAGAATTTTGAGGGGCTGAGGCAGGGGGTTCCCAAATTTGAGTCCAGCCCTGGGAATTTAGCAACTTAGACCCTGTGTCCAAGGAAGGAGAAGGACTAGGGATAGAACTCAGTGCATCGGTCCTGGATTCAATCCCCAGTGCTTGAAGCAGGGAAAAAAGAAAGAAAGAAGAAAGAGAGGCCTCTGTGGCCTAGGGTGGTCTGGGGACTTACCCTAGCTCATCTCACCAGCAAGTGGTGAATCTAGATAGAGTCCAAGCCAGGCAGTCTGTCTCCAGGTCTGCCTGACTTCAAAGCCTGCACATCTAACCACTACTTTATAAAGATGCTGCTGTCTGGTCAGACACCCACTATCAACTCCCTGAAAGGCTTCTTACAGGATAATTGCAAGGCTGCTGGAGATGCCCTTCCCAGCTGTAAGCAGTCAGTATTCCCGATGACAGCTTTTGCACCTGGGCTTTCCAGTCTTTGATCCTCTTAGGAAACCTGTTAAGGGAGAGGGCCACATACTGAATGGTGTTCTTGAGACAGGTGTGCATGTGTGTGTGTGTGTGTGTGTGCGTGTGTTGGGAGGGACCTGGGGTGGGTGCTGTGCCACTCGTCACTATAATAGGAGTCTTCTGCATGTGTTCCGCAAAATCCCAGCTCTTTCATCCTGCCAGTTTGCAGAGGTCATTGCACACAGCTGGCTGTTAAGGGGGTCCTTTGTTAAGAAGTATCTTCAAGCCAAGCCCTGATCAGAAACAGCAGAACTGCATACTCTGAAAACCTGTCCCTTTCAGCCCTGCTGACCTGGTTTTTAGCCTTCCCCAGAAAAAGTCTTCTGTTTGCTCCTTCTCTCCCTTCTTCTTTTTCACTGGTTTCCATTTCAGACCGAAGTGTGGTGAACATTTTGGGTGGGGGGAGACAAGCTCTTACTGTATTTTCCAGGCTGGCCTGGAACACCTGGGCTCAAGTGATCTTTCTGCCTCAGCCTCCTGAATAGTTGGGCCTATAGGAATGCACTGCTATGCCCGGCTTAATGGTTTTCATATAACTTCATAGCTACTAAAGGATAGCAGACATGGAGTCAGACAGACATAGGTTTGGATTTTCGTTTTACCACTTAATGTGTGATCACATAACCACAGGCGTGGTGATCTTCCTGAGCCACTCTCACATCCTTATCGGGGAGTGAGACCTTCTCTCTTGCACAGTTGTAGGGAGGCTTAAATGAGGCAGTGCATGAGAACTCCACCCGCTGTTGGAACTGGTGAGAGTTCAAGAATGGGAGCTTTCATATTGCCCAGATTTCTTGAATATGGCACAACTGAGCCTCACATTGCATTTGTTTCTGTAAGTGGCCCAGCATTCCTGGCTTCACAGCCTTGGCAAATGCCACCTGCTATTCTCTTAACCCTAGAGAGTGTCTATTCTTTTTGCTTAATTGGGTCTTCCTGGGCTAACCTCAAGTCTAGGCTTAAGCATCACTTCCCCGAAGGGAACCACCATGTCCCACCAGTCCCAGTTACCATCACACCCCGCTCTATCTCCCTTACCACCGTTGGTGTTCAAGGATAGCAATGACGTTAAGCTATTCGAGCACGTTACTCCTGCTTCTCCCTAACTGGACAGTGAACTTTGGGGAGACAGAGTCCATTCATCATCCATCTTCACTGCCGGGATCAGCAACTCACTGACCCAGAGTTGATGTCCTGAGGTGTGTTAGCTACATGGTTTTAAAAATCACCTACAGTTTTCCTGATGTTCACCAACACTTGTATCCTTCCCTGCCCTTCTTTCTCTCTCCAAAATTAAAATGTTTTAATCACAGAAACACAGCACCCAGAGAAGCAGGTGTAACGTGTGAGCACAGCCCCAGTTTCTCTAGGGAATTACTATGGGCAGTTTGAGTGGACAACTCTGTTGCATGGGGTCATCTCACACACTGCAGTATGCTTAATGTTCCTGGCCCCCTAAAGTCAGGTTGCACCCCCCAATCAGTGGGTGAATCAAAAATGTATTTCCCAACGCCCCACTGGAGAGGTGCAGTGCAGATGAAAGTCACAGATCTTGTAAATTTTGGGCACGTCATGAATGACAAGTATTCAAGAAATGCGGAAGTTGGGTCAATTCCCATCCTCTTTCCAGTCCCAGGGCACCATTCTTACCAAGGCTGCTGATATTTGGAAGTGAAGGGAATGGAAAGAATGTGTGCGTGTGTGTGTGTGCGTGTGTGTTAATGTTAAGAACAGTGATCAGAGAAGTATCGCCAAAACACATCCTGCTCTTAGTATTTCCTATTTTCCCCTGCCAGGACTTGACACGTTCACTGAATCATCCCCAACAGGAGGTTTTTCAACGATGCTGGCGGCAGGCTCAGACTCTACAGGGAAACTCATCTCCGACTCACTCTTTCCAAAGCCTACAAACACAGGCATCAGGGAGCTGCAGCCCAAGGCAGCTTCTCAGGGGTGTTGCAGCTGAACATGTCATATTTCGTGTTATCATACTGCCCCTGAACAATCAAAAATGGGGAAGGATCAATCGATAGTTTCAGTGCTATGAATCAATTCTTAGTTCATTATGGTTATTTGTGATCGTAACAAGTATATTTGCAGGGGTAAGGCATTTTATTGACTAGAAAACCATTTAAGAAATGTACTTGATCTACAGATGAGCTCATCCACAAATAAATAATTCAGCCCGGTGGGCAGCCAGTTGAAACTAGGTAACCTCCTAGCTAGAGGTTATCTTGACGTATGTTTGTTCAAAGGCCTGGTTCTGCCCTTTTGCTGCTGGTAAATGAAAGAAAATTAGGCCTGCTATCTTTAAGTGATAATGAACAAGAAGAGCTAGCTTAGCATGTATTTACTCGTTTCATTAATCCATTAAAAATATATTTGCCATTCTCAGAGACGTTATTCATAGAAAGCACTCATTCGAAGAGGCATTACAGGTTCAGTACCACTTACCAGAATGCCTGGGACCAGAAATTTTAGATTTTAACAATTATTTTAATTTTTGCCATTGCTCCATATACATAATATATTTGGGAGAGGACCTGAGTCTAAACATGAAATTTATTTACATTTCATGTATACTTTAAATACATAGTACGGGGCCCAGGATATAGCTCAGCGGCACCTGCCTGGCAAGTGCGAGGTAGTGAGTTCGATTCCTAGTACCAATAAATAGTTATACAGCATGAAGGTAATTTTATACAGTCTTGTGAATAGCCGCGTGTAGGAAACAAACTTCATGGTTTGGAATTTTTCACTTGGGGCATCATGTTAACACTCAAAAAGTTTCAGATTTTGGATTAGGAATGCTTATCCCGTACTAGTTTAGAATTCAAAGTTTAAGAGGTCAGAATTTGTATCCTGCTTTTCTCCAAACAGTGCCATAACTTTTGGCAAGTTACTTGACCTTGCCGATTCTCTGATTCTTTATCTGTAAAGTGGAGATTTTGTAGCACTCTGCACCCCCTTTCTCTGTTGCAGTGATGAAATGAGCACGTGCACACAAGATATTTTGCACACCTTTGCACATGTTGAGCTAGAACTGAACAAAAGCAAGCTCATTTTTGAGGCA
>RJWT010036038.1:0-13332 GCA_004365215.1 Cuniculus paca | reverse complement strand
TTGATTGATTCTTTGTATTTTTTTTCTATTTTTGTGTATTTTTTTCTTAGTCTCAATTGCATTAATTTCTGCTCTGATCTTTATAATTTCCTCCTTACTTTTGTCTTTGAGTTGGTCTTGCTCTTATTTTCTAGATGTTAGAGGTGTAGCATCAGGTTGTTTATTTGTGTTCATTCCATTTTCCTGTTGTGGGAATTCACCACAATAAATTTCCCTCTGAGGACTGCTTTCATTGCATCCCACAGGTTCTGATAAGTTGTATTTGTATTTTCATTTGCTTGTAGATATTGTTTAATTTCTTCTTTAATTTCCTCTGTGATCCATTGATTGTTCAGCAGTGTATTATTTAATTTCCATGTCTTTATGCAGTTTTTTTTGCCATTAATTCCCAGTTTCATGGCACTATGATCAGATAATATGTGCAGGCTAATTTCCATTGCTTTGCATTTACTTAAGTATGTTCTATGGGCTAATATATGGTCTCTCTTAGAGAATGTCCCATGTGAAGCTGAGAAGAATGTATATTCTGATGTTGTTGGGTGGAATACTCTGTACATATCTACCACATCCATTTGTTCACAAGTCTGATTCAGTTCTGTTATTTTTTGCTAATTCTCTGTATAGTTCATCTGTCTCTTTGTGTTATTGGGGTGTTAAGGTCTCCAGTTATAATTGTGTTATTGCTTATTTGATTTTTCATTTCTACTAATATTTGTTTTATATAGCTGGGTGCTCCACTATTTGGTGCATATGTATTTAAGATTGTTACTTTTTCCTCTGGGAACTTTCCCCTAACCAGTGACCATCTTTATCTATTTTGATCATTCTTGATTTGAGGCTCACATTGTCTGTGAACAGAATAGCTACCCCTACTTTTTTGAGGGTTCCTGTTGCATGAAGTATTGTTTTCCATCCTTTGATTTTGAGTCTATGAATTTCCTTTTGGGTTAAATGGGTTTTTGTATACATCATATGGTTGGATGTTGTTTCTTGGTCCATTCTGCCAGTGTGTTTCTTTTGACTGGTGAATTGAGGTCATTTACACTAATGGTTAGCTGAAATATATTGGCTTCTTTTTGTCATGTTATCTTTCTGCAGTGGTTTCTTTACCTTTTCCCTCTGTAATTGTTTGTTCTGCTTGGCCTTTCTTTCTTTCTTTCTTTCTTTCTTTCTTTCTTTCTTTCTTTCTTTGTTTTGTTTATTTTTTTTTCTGTTGGTGTTCTTGAAGTCATAGTTATTTTTATGTCTATCTAGAATATCTTTCAGTAGTCTTTTCAGTGTTGGTTTGGTGGTAATGTTGTGCTTCAGCTGTTCTTTGTTGTAGAAGTATCTTATTTCTCCATTGATTTTGAAGGATAGTTTTGCAGGGTACATCAATCTGGGTTGGAAGTCATTTTCCTTTAGGATTTGAAATACTTCACTCCATGCTTTTCTTGACTTCATTGTTTGAGAAGTCTGCTAAAATTTTGATGGGCTTTCCTTTATAGACAATATGTTTCTTTTCTCTAACAGCTTTTAATATTCTGTTCTTATGTTGAACTTCTGGGATGTTGATTATTATATGTCTGTGTGTAGATTTATTTTGGTTATGGCCAATTGGTGTGCTATATGCTTCACTTATGTGTATGTCAGTTTCCTTTCCCATGTTTGGGAAATTTTCAGCTATTATTTCTTTGAATGGTGTTTTTATATCATTTGTGTTGTCTCCTTCTTTTCATTTACACCTATCAATCTTATATTGCTTTTCTTTGCATCATCTTGCAACTGTTGAATTATTTTCTGATTCCTTGTTATTTTTAAAAGATCTTTCCTTTCTTGTTCACTAGCTGCAATCTTGTCTTTGATGTCTGAAAGTCTATCTTCACATTCATTGAGGCAACTTTGCCAGCTTTTGATGGAATTTTTGATTTCCTTGATATCTCTTTGAATCTGTCTCATGCATTTTCATTCTTTCTTACATTGTTCATTCAAGGTTTCCATCATTTTGCTGTGTACCTCTATTTTTTAACTATGTCTTCTTTACATTTTTTTCAGCATTTCTCTCATTATGTTTATCATTTCTTGTTTTACCTGTGAGATTATTTCTAATCTGAGTTCCTTTACAGCTTCATGGCATTGTTTCTTTACCTCAGTTGCTATCATTTCAGATGTTTCAGGTGTAAGGCTTATACTTTCTTCTATATCCATGTCTCTTAGGCTTGTTTGGGATGGGCTGGAGGCCTGAGTTTTTATTTTACTCTTGTTTTGTCATTTTCCTGTATTCCCCTGTGGCAGCAAAATGCCGAGTGTCAATTGTTTCCTTAGTTGAGGACAGCTGTCTGTACTGCAGGGGGTTTCACCAGTTGAGATGGAGTCATTAGGCAGGCCCTACCAGATCTCTAGTTACACTCAAAGGCTCCCCAGAAGGAGGGAGTACACTGGGTGGACCTTCACCACACCCCACTTGGCATGTCAAGGCTCCTTGGCTGCTTCAGGTTGCTGGACAGGGCCCAGCCAGGACCTCAGGGACATTCCAAAGCTGTTGGCATCACTGGGCAGGGCCCTACCAGGTTCCTTGCGAGGTCCCTAGGCTCCACATCTAGGTGGAGTTTGCTGTGTGGGCCTTCAGCTCATGCCAGACAGCCATTTTCTCTCTTTTCTTAAGATATCAGTTATACTTTAGTAGTTGCCATAGAATTTTCAATGTGTTTACAACCAATCCCATTCTACTTTCAAATGAAATTATATTTATACGTAAGGGACTTAACTAAGGGTAGTATGAATACCTTACAAAAACTAGTACAAATTTCTCTCTTATTTTTTGTATCATTGCTTTTCTTCAATTCTATTTTGTGTAGGCATACAGAAGTGGATATGTATGTATGTTTCACCTAACTGAATCTTTGTTATTTGTTTTGATAAACTTCTATCTATTAGATGAATTAAGATAAATAATAAAAGTTTTTTATTTTACCTTCATTTACTCTTTCTTACATACTTCTTTCTTTTATGTAGATATTAGTTTCTGGCCTATAGCTTCTTCCCTTGAAAGAACATCATTGAACATTTCTTTTTTTTTTTTTTTTTGAACATTTCTTGTAAATCCATTTTACTGGCAGAAAACCTTCCTATTTTTGTTTGTCTGAAATATATCTTATTTCTTTTTCACTTTTTAAGCACAATTTTACAGAGTAGAGTATTCTTGGTTGGTGGCATTTCTTTCCTCATCAATACTTTTTTTTATTTTTATTTTAAAGAGAATACAGCCAAGCTAAATAAAACAGAATAAAGCCAATCAAAACAAACCATTGTAAGTGAAAAAGGACTTCAAAACAATAGGAAGTCAACAATGGCTACTGTAATGCCTCTTGTCTTCAAAATAGTTGCAGATACCTTCAGACATAGTAAAAATCAAGCAGAACAGAATAGAATAGAAACAATAAAAACAAAACATTAGTTGCAATAAAGGACTTCAAAACAAGACCATAGTAAATCCAAAATGGCTACCATAATATATCTTGGTATCTTTGAAATAGCTGCCCATGCCATCAGATATAATAAAAATCAAACAAAACAAAACAGAATAAAACCCAACCCAACAAAACATTGAAAATGATACAGGACTTCAAAACAAGATAATAGGGAATTAATGGCTACCACCTACAGCAGGAGATCCCCCCTAGATGCCACATTGTGTACTGCTGTCCTCTGAACAGATGAACAGACCACTGATCCTAGAAATGCAATGTCAGTGAAACACCAAATACCACAGGCATCAAATTGCATTTCACCTCAATATCTATCATTGCAGACTGTGTTTCTCTGATCAGCTGGTCACTTATGGGTGTGGTAGTGGCTCTTTTTGTTTCTCAGCCCATGAACCAGAAGGAGTTGGGGTTTGGCAGTCCTGCCAGCAGCCTACATATGGCACTGATTTTCAGGCAGGGCTTGCTTCTTAGTGACTTCTTGTTCTCTTCCCCCAAAGTTCATGAATGGCACTGACTTATGGGGAAAAGGCTTGGATCTGGCTGTTTCCCCAGTGGCCTGCGCATGGCGCTGATTTAGGTCTTTCTCAATACTTTGAATATTTCACTCATTTTACTTTTGCTCCATAGTTATATAAAGATGTTGGATGTAATAATTTTCTTGTTTTTCTTCTATAGGTAAGATAAGTTTTTTTTCCCTCAGGATTTTAAAAAAATTTTTTCTTTATATTCGATTTTCTGTGGTTTGATAAGCTTTGGTGTGTGTTTTTGGTGTTTTTTACTTATTTGTTTCACATTTACTTCACTTGATAGTCTCTAAGCTTCTTGGATTTGTGATTTGCTATCTGACATTAGTTGGGGAAAAAAGAATATAATTGTTTGAGATATTTCTTGTGTTCTTCTCTCTTTTCCTTCATTATTCCCTATACATGAATGTTATACCTTTTTAAAGGGTCTCATGGCCCTTGGTTATTTTGTTTCCTTTAGTCTTTTTTTTTTCCCTCTGACTTTCAATTTTTGAGACTTTTATAAAGATATCCTTCAACTCCGAGATTTGTTCCTCAGTAGTGAGCACTCTACTACTAAATCTATTAGAGTCATTCTTCATTTAGCTTTCAGCATTTTATTCCTTAGTACTTTTTTTCTTCTTTATTGTGAGTTGCATCTCTGTATTTAGATTGTTCATCTGTTCTTCTGTCCTCTCTACTTTAGTCTTCATAGTCTTTATGACAATATTAGGTCTTTATATTTTATTCATTTAAATTATTTTATATTAATTTTTTTAAATCCAGTTTTATTGAGGCTTAATTAGAAAACATTGGATCTATTTATAGTAGAGAAGGTGATGTTCTGATTTATGTATATGTTGAGAAATGATTACTGCAATGAAAACAATTGACATATTCACCACCTCATGTTTTTATCCTTTGTTGTGAGAATATTTCCTTAGCAATTTGCAGGCACACTATATATTATTAGTGATATTCATAATGATTTCCAAAAGGGTCATAAAAATTATTTATCCTAATGATAAAGTTGTGTTCAAGACAGTTCAGGCAACATATTCCATTCTCCCCTCTCCCCAGACCCCAGATCCCAGACCCCAGTAACCAAAGTAAAAGTACTGCACTTTTCCCTTCTATAAATTCAACATGTTTCCAATTTCACCAATAAAAGAGATCATGGAATATTTTTCTTTTTGTGCATGGCTTATTTCACTTAGAATAATGTTTTCCAGTTTCACCTATATTGTCCTAAATGATGGGATTTTCTTTTTAAATCATGAATAATAGTCGTTTTTTCTATCTTTCTGTCAAATGATTGTTACTAGGGTTAGTACCGTGTTATTGGGGAGAATACCACAACACATACATGCACAACTACTCAGGTAATTGTGTAATTTGTATCCCTCATTTAATGTGGTACATCACATTTATAAATTTGGATGTGTTGTGCTAGATTTGCAGTGGTTCCTGGTGTACAATCTTTTTAAAGTGTTGTGTAATTGAGTGAGCTTCTATTATCTTGCAATTTTTTTCTCATAGTCATTGTCTGACTTCAGCGTCAGAGTACAAAAGTATTTTTCAATATTTTGGAAGTGTCTGAGAATGATTGGCCTTAATTCCTCTATAAATATTAGGCAAAATTCACCACCGAAACCATCAGATTATGTGACTCTTACCCACTCCTTACCCAACAGAACCGTAAAATGGCAGTCTGCACAATAACTTTGAAATTCAAATAATTTCTGTGTAAGTAACAGAAATGGCAGTTTTGATTGTATGACTAAGAATCTAATCTTCATTTTTTATGAGATTATATATAATATTCCCTAGGAGATTCAAGAATGTTTGCTACCTTTTTAATTGATTGTTAAAAAATTTTGTGTAAATAATATATTCAGTGCATCTAGAGTTACATAAAATAAAAATTTGAAGGTAGAAAAGTGAAAATGAATTTTTTATAGTTTAAAAGCTCTACAGCAATTGGATGCTAGGCCTTAATGTATTCACGTCATTTTAACTGTATTTAAATTATCGTGTTGCATAAAGACCATCTGAGGTCTGTTTTAACACAGATGTGTCTCCATGAGATTTTAATATAAACACACATGTTTTTTCATTCCTTATGTAACCTTGAATAAGGGCAATGAGTATTCTTTTTCTTTAATAAATGAGATCATCAGGTTTTAGAATTTCACGCAGTGATATAAATTTGTGATGTTCTAACCATTTCTTGGCTTGAGTTTTTCTATCTGGCTAGAACTTTTGAACATAATCCTGTATGTTTGGCAACTTTCCTCCCTTTCGCATCTCACCTTCCCATGGTGGAAGCCAGAAAACTTGATTCACAACTTCCTTTGTGGCTGAGGCCCAGATATGTGCTCACATCTCCACCAATTGAGCGTCTCGCTAGGAAGACCTAGTTCAGAAGTTAGCGATCTGAGGAAGGATTCCGCATGCTGAACTGATTTGGGGGGGAAAGGAGGATGATGGCAGGAACATCTGGCTAGGGCGATGGTGGCAGATGTTTGATCTGGGTCCATGTACAGAAGGTGTATTTTGGCTGATGCAAGAAGTTTCAGAAAATCAGGTAACTTGCCAGGAGTGATCTCTGCAGCTCGTGAATGAGAAAGCTAGTGGCAGAGGTTTTCTCATCTGTCCTTTCTGTTCTATGGTTCAGAGCATTATTTTCACAAGTTTAGTCATAAACTTCGTTCCCCACTCATTAACTTGATAGCCACTCAATAAATCATCTTTTTGCTTGACCAGTCACAGTCAGCTGCTGTGGTTTGCAGCTAAGAATTTTATAACAAAAGATCGTTTTTTATCGCTTTTTCTGGGAAATTATTTTTCTGCACTCAGACCTGATTTTTATCTCTTTTCATAGTATACGAGTTATACTACTTTTTAATGTTTTTACTAGCTATCCAGAGTGTTTTTACTGAAGATATATATATATATATTTTTTTTCTTTTTTAAGACAGGGTCTTGCTATGTGGCTCAGATTGGTCAGTTTACTATGTAGACCAGGCTGTGATTCTCCAGTCTCAGCCTCCCAAGTGCTGGAATTATAGGCATGCACCACTATGCCTGGCTTCATTTAAAATTTTTAAAGCAATCTATGTCCAACTTCAATAACACCATCCTTGTATTAAGTTGGTTTCTGTTGCCATGTAAAATACTTCAGGCCGGGTCCTTCATAAATAAAAGAAGTTTGTGTAGCTGACAGCGTGAGAGGCTGGAAGTCTGAGGCTGAGTGGCTACATCTGTTCAACTTCTGCTGAAGAGCTCATGGTGGGTGGCTTCACAATCATAGGCCTACATGGGAAAGCGATCACATGGCAAGATAAGGAGCCAGGGCATTCAAGGGCTCAGTCTTCCTCTTTGTATAATGAGCAACCCACCCTTGGAGGAATTAGCTAGGGTCCCAGAAGAGTTACAAGAATCCCTCCTAAGAGTGATCTAGTCTACTTGCACTCAGACAAGTATCGTAAAGGTTTTAACAGCTCTCAGCACTGCCATACTGGTGACGCAAACCTTTAGGAACCCACTCAGATTATACGCAAACTGTAATAATCCTCCTTTATTGGCATACATATCTTATACATGAGTATTCCCCAATTTCTACCACAGTCTTCCTTGTATCTCTCTCCCTCTCTTTCATATTTTTCACTTAATAATATATTTTAAGTGTTTTCTGTGTACACTAATAAAATTTTAAGTGATGACTATTATCATTCTATTTTGTGTTTGTATGCAGTAATGAATTAATCTTTTCTTTGACAAGATTGTTTCTAATTTTATTATTAGTGTTATTAGTGGGAGTGCATGCTTGTTATCCCATCATTAAGGCAAGAGGGTCATTGTACATTTGAGGCCACCCTGGATTACATAGTGAGTTCAAGACCAGGGTGAACTATATGGACTGTGACCTTCACAATTGTAGCTCCAAAAGTATAGGCTTTCCTTCTTGGATGAAACAGAAGAAAAGGGACTGGACTAAAAACTGCCCTCCCCACACAGAAAGTAAGATTTTTGGCAAAGTCTTTTCTACTGGAGAATAAGGTTTTGTTGTAGCGAACACTGAGTGATTTCATAAACATTACTCTTTCTGCCCCTGCCACAACCAAGAGGAAATCTGTGGTGACTCTTCAACATAAGATTCTGGTGGTGCTGACAGAGGTAAAATTCCACAAAATATGATGTCTTTCTCAGACTGCAGTCATGAAATTTCTCATTCTCCTGTGAATTTACATTCACCCTCTAGAAAGTTCACTGAATTACCATTTTGGAGTTCCTACCAACTTATACCTCCTGTGACTTCAGCCCCTGGTAAGGGATTCATTTGTTTCTCCAGATTTAGGGATGGTGGTTTGCTCTCCAATTACACCTCTGTGAAGAGTCCAAGAAAAGCTGCTGAATTTTACTTTGTTACAGTTTTTATTTTCCTTGTTGGACTGGTGAGAGCCATGACTTAGAAACTCCTGACACGTTGTAGCCAAAATGACACATCCTTGGATTTATTTTTTGTGCATGTAAAGAATAACATTTTGAAAAGATTGATTGAAGAAAATATATTTACCTAATGTGTTTTAGTATTGGCAAAGTAATTTCTAGAGATATGTACTGGGAGAGAGATCAGGTTAAATTATAGACCAGACACAAAATAGAAAGTGGAACTTTTATAGTAGGCTTCCTTATTCAGTGGACATATTATAATTCTGCCGCTACCCTTTGAGGTGCCTGTCTAGGAAAAGAGGTCTCTCAAAGGCTGAGAAGTAGTTGGAAGAAACCATTATTTTTCCTAATTGTTTTTGCAGTGTACTGGGTCACTAATGGGATTGTAAAGGGCTCACAAAACCCTCTACGCTCACAATGAAAACTTTCCATCAATATCAAAGTTTTCTAAACCAGAGGACTGAAAACAGAGCATCAGAGATTCCTCCAAAGATAGTTTCCAAAATAAGGTACTACTTTTTCCTAATTAATTATGGATAGTTGCTTAATTTTCAAGAACTGCCTTCTTCTATTCAGCTTTGATTTAAAGCTACAGTTTTAAAATTGTCTGTCTCTGGGACTAGGTGCTTCTTATTGAGCAGAGCCAAAGTTTAGTGCTGTGTTTCTTTTCCAGATTGTTAGGGACATTTTCACATAATTTACCTTCTTTTTCTTATCTTGGTAAATAAATTTAATATTTCAGGTCCATTTCTTTCTTAAAAGGGCTTTATTTCAAAAATTTTATGCAGAATAAAAGCTTAAGTCTTCATAGTGGTCCAAAATGCCTGTTACCTACTATTTCGGTCTGCCCTTGCAGTTTCCTTTGCTATGGTGCAGATCTACAATGTCCCCTGAAAGGCTAATGCACTCAAGAGTTGAGACTTTTGAAAGGTGACTCACTCCTGGGAGCTCTGTACTTACCAATGGATTTGTTCACTACTGAGTTTAGCAGCTGAGTGTGTCATTAGGAAGTGGAGTCTGGTTAGGGGTGGGTCTCTGGGGGCAGGATTTGGAAGGGTTCAATTCCCCCACCCTTGCTCGTCCTTCTCTTTTTGCTTCCTGGCCATCACCAGGAGAACAGCTTTTCTCCATCCAGGTCCCTTTACCATGTCATTTCTTCTTTGGAGTCAGGTGATCAGGGACTCTCATCCTGAGCCAAAGTAGACATCTCCTATAAATTGTGGGTGTCAGGTATTTCGTCCCAGTGCCAAGAAAAGTAAATTAACGCATTCTTCTAGCTATGAATTTCTTACAGTTTCTTGAACATGCCATTCATGTTCTTATCATATGGCCTTTCTACAGATGGTGCCTTCTGTCTGAACTTATTTCTTTCTAATAAATGCTTGTGTAACTTTCCCACTTCTTTCAAGTTTTTATTGATTAGGCTTCTCTTGACCTCTTTCTTATTTTATTTCCAGTGTGTTCTTCTCTGATTTTTTCCCTTTAATCTGATCTTTCTTTTCTCTATGTCACATATTCTGACATGCAAGTAATGTCCTTATTTTCTTTATTATTTATTGTTATTCTCTACTAGGATGTAAGCTTCATGGAGGTGTCATTTTTCAAGTTTTTCTGTTTATCTATAATAGTGCCTAAAATGTAGTAGGCACTCAGTGGATAATTACTGTATAAATGAATGGCCTGGCCTTTATGCTTACCCTCTGTGAGGAAAAATAATGATCAGTAAGTCATAGATCTTTTACTTCATGAAGAAGCCAGTGAGGTAGTGGATGTTACTAGTAGAAAGGAGAGTAGGTTAGGGAATGTTTGTATTTACCCAAAGTAGAGTTATAGAAGTGGAAATGGTTCAAAGATGATATTCTGGAGAAATAGTCTCAAAAAATATTTTTTCTCAGAAATAATTTTTAAAGAAATATTCTCAGAAAAAAACAAGAAACTTTTGCCATTGATTGGATGGTGGAGCATGAAAGAACAGTATATAATGACAGAAATGTCTAAGCTGCAGATATAAATATGTGGCTTATTATTAGTTGATAATTGAAGTTTTACGCTTTGGATGAGATTATTAGAAAGAGGTAAAGAGGACTGTCTTAGTTAGTTTTCTCTCATTGCTGAGACAAAATACCCCATGCCCAATGTTAAGGAATAAGAGGTTTATTTAACTCACAGTTTGCGGAGGTTTCGGTCTATAATCAGCTGGTTCCAAGGCAGGGTGGCTTGGCACAGGGGCAACATTTCAAAGTGGCAGAAGTCAGAAAAAGCAACAACAACAAGAATTTGGAAGAGCAAGTCTTTTCCTCCCTTATATGGTAAGTCCCCTGCCACTCCCAGGATGGGTGTAGCACTCACAAAAATCACAGTTGTGCCCTCCTTTTGCATAGGCTCAAGATATTTACAAAATAAGGACCTTGGCTCCCACTGAGTGCTTAAACTTGTAAACATCTCAAGTTGACACAATGTATCAACTGTAACAGGGACTAAGGTAAGCAAAGAGAAAACACTGAAAACAGTTTGAAAAGCTAGTGGAGAAAAATCTACAAAACAGAGCAAGAAGGTGAGCCTGGAAATGTAACAAGAAAATCAGATGTCAAAGAAGAAAAGATCAAAAGAGGAATAAGTAATAGTGAGAAAAATTGCAGAGGCATATACATATATTTGAGACATAAGAGAAAAAATTAGCTAAAACATTATGTTAGAAATTACATACACAAGTCTAAAAATAGCTATCTTTTAAAGATATGAGTGCCTATGACTTTGGGAGCAAAGATTTTGAGAAATAAACGTGTAATTAATTGCACCTTGGAAAATGCAGTCATAAAGATTTCATGTACTCTTTATTATAGTGCAATATTATCTGTTCTTATTGTTTAAATTGAAAATGCTATATAAAAGATGTGTTTTCATAAGATGTCAACTGATTGACTTATAAAGAAGAGATATTTCTAGACTTTTTCAGACATGTATTAGAGACAGGTATGGAATGAAATTTGCAAAAGTAGTGAGGGCAGGGGAAGTTGTATGGTTTCTGCCAATCTAGTGAGAGGCATTAGAAATTGAACACATTGGGAAAGCATCAAAAAGTTGTCAAAGACAGGATAACACACACAAAATGTCCCTTAGTATGGTTGTGAGTTGGCTGGTATTAAAGGTGGGACACGTGGCCATCCTTGTTGCATCCCTGGAGCTCAGCATACTTCATTATACATTTCAGGTACTTAAATAGCTGCTTAGTGAATGAAAGTAGAAGTCATAAGCCTATGCCAAGAATATCTCAGGCAGGGGGAGAACCATTTGCACAAACTCTGAGGCATGGGAGATTTGAGTGTTTTGGGAAACTGTTTATTGCCTCAACAGAGAATGGTGAGTTGGCTTTGTAGAGTAGAACATAAAGTTAAGAGATTAAACTTTGTAGGAAATGGTGTGGATGAACTTTCAAAGGAAAGACAGAAGCTGCTGAACCCACAAAGGTATGGGGAAGAATCCTCTAGATCAGCAAGGTAAATGGAATGTTATGGGAGTCAGCGCAAGAGGGAGATTCAATTCAAAGTTAAGAAGATGTTAAATAAAACCCCCCCAAAATTGCTATTAGATCCCAGAATCATTTTATGATTGTCAATTTTGCTCTTCCTTTAGAGTGCAGAGTTCGATTAAAAGAGATTGAGCAGGGAAAGAAAAATAAGCAAATGGAGGAAATGAGTTTACAAATTGTTTCCAAAGTTTATTTGGGAAGAGAAGTGGACACCAAGTAAACACAGAATTTTAAAATGTTTGCATGCTCCAAGGAACAAAGTTTTAATATCTTTACATAACCAGTAGTGAGAAAGAACTGGAAAAAAAGAGGAAAATAAAAAGATTCTGTTTAAAAAGGAAAAGAAGCCATAACACAGATAGAAATGTAATAAACCCTAGTCACGGGAGGAAAGGAAATTACATTGGCAGGGAGGTAGATGAATTTGTAGATGAAGTTAAGAAACAAACTACCAAAACATAGAGTTGGCAGCCAAAAATGCAAGAATACATTGCTAAAACTCATTAAGCAATTTTCAATTACTGAAGCTGTGGTTGAGGGTGTAATGTTTAAATTGAACTATAGGTACCACTGAGGCCCATAATATAATATTTGGAGTAAAAGTAAATTTATAAACTAATGTTGCGATTACCTCCTTGAATATTGGCTCTTATTTGTTAAAATCTTATTTATTAAAATTTATTTATTAAAATAATGTCTTTTGGGCAAAAGGATTATTTTTAGCATTTTATTTATTTTCTTGATGATAAATCGATAAATGAAAATTGACAGTGCATGTGTATGCTTCTTTTCCAACTTTCGCTTCTCAGTAATTCTCTATAATTGTTCTCTGTAATTCTTGTAATTGTTTTTTTTTTAAATTACCTTACAGCAACACATAATTATATCATCATTGCCTCAAAGAAGGACAAGATTGTCACATTTCATGCAATCTTAAAACCGTCTAATAGATCATGTTATACTCAGCAGTCTACTAGTAATTAAGAAGTACAAGAAAATCACCAGTAGTAAAGGATAAAAATCTAGGAAAATGCCTCGTATATAAAAGTTCCTCAGTAAATGTTTGGCGAATCCAAACATTTGCTGCAAGCCAGGCCAAATTAAGAACCAGTCTCTGGCACAGTTCTGCTCCTCTGTGACTTTGGCCGTGTCCTGGCTGCATCAGCACTCTTGACTGTGGGCACTGCAGCCTCAGTGCAGACATTAGCAGGCGCTGGCAGGAGCAGCCTCGATGTTGGCAGGGACTGTGCAGGGCACCTTGGGGATGCAGTGGTGCCCCTGTTGGAGGGCATGGGAGGTCTGGCTCCTGAAATTGGCACAAAAGTCCCTCCGGGGAGGCTGAGATGGGAAATGATGGATGCCACATTATTATCTGGGA